>RJVU01023003.1:909516-987358 GCA_003731715.1 Anabarilius grahami
CAGACATTGTTTTTAAAACAAAGTTACGGCACTGTCTATAAGTGTACTGAATGGATTAAGAGCATTCTAGTAAGGATGAATTCCAAACTTTACCATCATTATTTTAAAAAAAATACATAAATATGTAGCCTACATATCTCACATTTCGCATAACCTGTTGCTGTGATAGCCATCTCACTACTAGGGTTGGGCAACATTCAGAATTTAAGAACTGACGTAAATTCATTGAATTGGCCACACCCTGCAGGCTTCCTTGGAATTTGCATTGAAATGACAAGAAGAGGTATTGCAATTCAAATAACGTCAACACAGCAGAAGAATTTCATAAGCCCAACACAAGTTTTGCAACAAAATGTTCAGTTGCACCAATAATTTTGACTAATTATGCTTACTTGTTCCCTGATATGTAGAATACATTGCTTGATTAGACTAAACTGCTCAATTCTATCAAATTAACACAGATAGAGCTCCATGTCCATCACACTGTTTTCAGATAATATTTATAAAAACAAAAATTCTACACACTATCCCAACTTACAAAACTTTTTATTCAGCAATTTGGCATTTATTTTTGTTTCTATATTGAGTTTTGGCAATAGACTATCTAGTAAATGCTACATTGAGTCAGAGTATAAATAAAAGAATGCTCTAGAAATGTTATTAATCTGATATTATTTAGTATGAAGTATGCTTAGTATACTTAAAATGAAGTATGAATGAATGAAAAGACAAAAAGGTCATTAGAAAGTTTTTTTTCAAAGGAAGTGAGGCAACTCCTTCAACTGTACACACTTTGTCACTTCAGCAAACACTAGAAGCAGAGCTAGAAGCAAGTAGCTTGGTGTCCACCCTGCTGGATAGTGAGGAAAATCCACTGGAATGGTGGAGAAAGCATCATGTACATTTTCCCACTCTAAGTTAGGTGGCAAAAAAGTATCTCTGAATACCAGCCACTATCTCCCCTCCAGAGCGGGATTTCAGTTCAGGAGGAAACACTGTTACATGCCTCAGATCCTGTCTGAAACTTGAAAAGGTAAACATGCTAGTGTTTCTTAGTAAGAACCTAGAGTAAATACTTGTGCACATAGAGTGACAGGACAGGATCACTGAGAGGAAGATCACATGCAACAGCGATCATGAATCATATTCACATCTATAAAGCTATAATATTTAAAATTTAGTTTGCAAAAATGCAAGTTATTTATTTTCTACTTTATTAGGAAAATTGCTTTTTTTTTACAAATAAAACAGAAATGTGACTTTTTTAATAAAACGTTTTCATTTCAATGTGTGCTTTAAATTCAATTGTTCGAAATATTCCATAAATAACCATATATAGTTTGTTTCCTTCAATTATTTTAAAATCACAAAGATAAGAAATGCACTCTTTCATTAGAAAAAAAAAATCACACTTTTACAGTTTTTAAAAAATGCTTACACACAGTTTTTGAAACTATGGTTCCATTTCTCAAAACTCTACGCACAAAACCACAAAACACGCACACAACATGCAAAACGTCACACATATCTTTCAAAAGAAAACACTTCATTCAAAACTATTTTAACTATTCTAAAAATGACATTTTTGTGTAGTAACTCTACACACAAACATCAAATGATTAGTCACATACACGCCAAACACACAGATGTGAAAAAATGTAAAACACAACTATCTTGTGTCTTTTGCTTGTTCAGAGTGCAGTGGAGTGTACAGGAGTTTGTCACAGCACTTACACATGTATATTCAAATACACTATATATGAACTGCTGAATTTTACACAGGTATGGAACTGAACTGAATCAATATTGAACTGACTATAATGATACTTTTGGCTTGTTAGCACTGCTTTACAGCAGAATTACAGTTTTTTTCAACTGCTTACACACATTTTCAAAACTTTGCCTCTTTTTTTTCAAAACTTTACACACAAATCCAAGAATTGCACACACAAAATGCAAAATGCCTCATATGTCTTGCAAAATGAAGCACTGTATTCAAAATATCACAAACACATCTCAAAAGTAAACATTTGTCTTACGCTGCAAACACCTTTGCCATAATATTCTATTTTTCGGTATATCATTATTCAAAACCTAAAGCTCTTCTTTCATGAGCTCCTATGTACATTTCTGAACAAGATTGAAAGTAATTGGCAGAGAAATGTTGAAAAATTCACGGTAAACACGAAAGCAAGACTGAAAACCAAACTATTTATGTTTTTACTGTAAGCATTTGTGGTTGTGAATACAGTATTACACAGTACGAAAGAAAAGAAATACATCAACCATGTGTAGTTGGACAAAAACAATGGTTGTGTTAGATTTTAGAGTGTGTTACATGAGAATTGTGTGTTGAGTTTTGCAAAAAGTGTTTTAGGAATTGAATGAATTGAAAAGTTGAAGGCCGAGAAATAGTGTATAGTTTTGCAGATTTGGTGTGTGGTTCTGGTGTTTGAGTGTCAGGTTTCAGAAATTGTGTGACAACTAAGGATTTTGTGTGTGAGCAGTTGAAAAAAAGGTAAATATGTTACTACAGTTTTTGCCCATTGCTTACACAATAAAACCAAATGCTTAGACCAAAGCCTCAATACCTAAACTGCTTTGTTTGCAATTCTGTAACACACTTATTGCAAAACACTACGCACATTTTCTTACACTAGACACTTTGTTCAAAAAACGAAATCACCTGTTATCATTGGGAAAACACTGCACATGCAAAACTCATCTGGCAATTGTAGGCACTTACATTAATGTAACAAAATGGTAAGCCATTTTGAGAACTTTGCAAGCATGGAGGCAATGAGAGTCAGAGTAAGAGGAGGACAAAGAGAGAGAGGACGAGGACAAAGACCAGGACCAGTGCGGAGACGTGTATCAGATGACATCAGGGCTACTCTGGTGGACCATGTGATAAATCATGGCCTGTCCATGAGGAAGGCTAGGCAAAGAGTCCACCCTAACCTCAGTCGCTACACAGTAGCATCGATAATAAGGACATTCCAACTGGAGAACAGGTATAGCTTCATATATATATATATATACACAGTATACCTATTGTATGTGTCACATGATTCTGTATCATATTACAGTATTACTGTACAACTATACTATACAAAAATGGGTAGTGCTGTGAAGTATATGTAAAGGAATACCATTGTGATGTTACAGTACTGTGTACAGTTTGAAAGTAAAGTATGTGAAAAAGAACCTAACCAATGACATCTTGTGGTGGCATTTTCAACAGAATGGTTGGATGACCTCCTCAAGGTGGAAGGGAACGGCTCTTCACTCAACAACAAGAGCTTGCCATCATTGAAATGGTGTGAGAAAATAATGCAATCTGACTTCGTGAGTTGCAACAACGCATAATTGCAAATAAAAATGTATTCAACAATATCAACAGGGTCAGCATTTCTACACTAAGTCACATCCAACAGAAACATAACTTCAGAATGAATCAGCTATACAGGGTGCCATTTGAGAGGAACAGTGTCAGGGTCAAGGATCTGCGCCATATTTATGTGCAGGTATGTGTCACTTTACTTTACATACTATATATTGTGATGTGGGAATGAGGGTTTATGCTGCCACCTGCCCTGCCTGTAGCTTGTAGTTTTTGTCTATACTGACCCAACCCAGCCCCTACTTGTGTGGAAATATAGACATTGTAGTTACTGTATGTGTTTTCAGTAACACTATTCAAAATTTTCTGCTATAGATGGTTCTGGATTTTGATGCCGCCAAACTGCCACATGAGTTAATCTACGTGGATAAGGCAGGCTTCAATCTGGCCAAAACCAGGCGTCGGGGCCATAACGTAGTTGGACAAAGGGCTGTTGTAAATGTCCCTGATCAGCGTGGGGGAAATATCACCTTGTGTGCTGCAATTAGTGTCCAAGGAGTCCTGCATCACCATGCCACTCTAGGTCCGGGACAGATCATTGCATTTCTAGATGCACTACATGCAGTTGTGCAGGACAGACCACAGCAGCCCAGGTTTGTTATCATCTGGGATAATGTTAGTTTCCACCGGGCTGCTCTGGTCCGAGATTGGTTCAACCATAACCATTTCACACTTTTATACCTGCCTCCTTACAGCCCCTTTCTAAATGCAATCGAGGAATTCTTTTCAGAGTGGCGGTGGAAAGTATATGATCGGCAACCACACTCCCGCATGACTCTTCTGCAAGCAATGGAAGAGGCATGCGGAGACAATGAGGTGGGATCAATCCAAGGGTGGATTCGGCACACAAGGCGATATTTTCCCCGATGCCTAGCCCACGAGGACATCGCCTGTGATGTTGACGAGGTCTTGTGGCCAGATCCGAACAGAAGGCGGGATCCATAAGCCCCATCCCCCGCCCCCCACTACACAAACACACACACACACTCACACACTTGTTTTTGTGAAATGTGGGGACATTCCATAGGCGTAATGGTTTTTATACTGTACAAACCATATTTTCTATCCCCCTACACTACCCCTACCCCTAAACCTAACCATCACAGGAAACTGTGCACACTTTTACTTTCTCACAAAAACTCATTCTGTGTGATTTATAAGCCTTTTGAAAAGTGGGGACATGGGGAATGTCCTCATAAAGCACCCTCTCCTTGTAATACCTATGTCATACCCATGTCATTATAAACATTCGTGTCCTGATATTTCACAAAAACATGCCCACGCACACACACACACGCACACGCACACACACACACAAAACAAGTATGTTTTTCCCCCCCCAATAGCAATTTATCCAGTAACTGATTTTTTTTTTACTTTTGTTTTGTTGCTAAATTTAATGATTTGTGATTCTATTTTTCTTTATTTCTGTAAGAATGTTTGTTTTTTGTAAAAACTCTTGTTTGATTACTGCAGAAATTCTACTTTTGAGTTTAACAGAAGACTGAGTCTTTGTTTAAAAATAGAAACACAAAGACTGCAGTGTTTTATATAAAGCCCATTAGTGTGTTGCTGGTGATATGAAAGAGTAATTCAAATGGTGCTTGTGTGTATGGTTTTGTTGCAAGAATTTCATTTTTAGAAAGGAGTGTTAAGTTTTGATTGCAGTGTTTCATTTTGGCATAGATGTGAGTTGTTAATCTCTAAGTGCTATGTCTGATTGGCTTGTGTGTAGAGTTTTGACATAATGAGCCACATTCTGCAAAAAGTGTGTAAGCAATAGGCAAAAACTGTATTACGAAGCTGCTGTGAAACAATCTATATTGTATAAAGCGCTTTAGAAATAAAGTTTACTTTTTGACCTGGCATGTATGCACAGTCAGTGTGTGTACATATACATATATATATATATATATATGTGTGTGTGTGTGTAGATATATGTATATATACACACACACACACACACACGCTATAAACAGAAATTCGAGGGAGTAAAGATAATTTCTTTATTTCTCAAAACTCAGTGTTGAAAACTCCCTTGAAGTAAAAGTCAACAAATTATGTATAAGAATTTTTCACACATGATCACTTGGTGTAGGTATTTGTGAAATGATTGTGGCATTTAAACGGCAGTGTTTCCCAAATGAAACAAAAGAGCTGTTAGTATTTTTCAGGATTCTTTGATGAAAGTTTGATCAAAGAAAAATAACAGCATTTATTTGAAATAGAGATCTTTTGTCACATTATGAATGACTTTACTTTCACTTTTGATCAATTTAGTGCTTCCTTGCTGAATAAAAGTATTAATTTATTTCAAAAAAAGACTTACTCCAAACTTTTGTACTGTAAAGTATATATAAATTAAATAAGTTTCTTAGGTAGCATACTATAACCTGTGTAATAACTTGTACATGTGTAATTTATACAGAAAAATTAAATGTAATGAAATTAGATACACACTCATTCCGTCATTCCCATTCCGTCATTCCATTTAAATTGTATTTTCTCAAATTCAAATTACAATTCTACGTCCTTTAAGCTACCTCAAAATTAATTCAGGAAATTAACTAGAATTGAATTAGCACAGCATCAAGTATGAATGGTGCACAACCCTGCTTACTACAAATGCTCGTACAATTATTGAGCGCCGGTTTGTCGCCCTATGACAGGAAATTGTAAATCAGACAACTCGCAACACACACATACCCACCCGTTGGGGGCAGACCTCCCTAAGATCAAAGCTCCAAAATAAGATCCCTGGAGACCAGAAATCACCCAAACCCCAAAACACTTCTTAAAGCACACACATGCATATTAAGATAGATAAAACAAGAGACAGCAGACCATCAAAACCACCTTTTACGACAGCCATCTAAACACTGATGACTGTTTGATTGATCCATTGTGACTAGTACTGCCATTTAAATCCAAACAGATCCGTTAACCTATTATCTACATTATCCCACAGGGATAAAATCCTCACGTTCACTGATGTGGAACAACTTTAGAAATCTAAATTAGCTAATGGGAACATTTGATGATACAGGACGGGAGATTTATGGCTTAAAGGGTTGTTTGAAAGTGTGTGTTAGCCATATGAGAGAAGTTGAAGATGGGGTTAAACACCAGCTGGCAAGACCTGGCGAATGGTCCAACACACACACATTCACTTTTATCAGCTGCTAGGAACACAGTTACTATTGTTTGAAGCCAAGTGTTCAGTCAGGCATAAGTCCCGGAGCAAACACTCTCAGCATCTCTCAGCTGATGTCCATTTATTCACAATCGTAATGCTACAAATGCAACATCAGCTATGTGAAAGTGTTGTCCACAATGCTGGATGGGGTGTGACTGCTTCTTCATGACTTCAGGACTTCATTTTTATCCACAAATGACGACTTCATATACAGAACATCACAACCAAGTCCACCAGCAGCCTGGCAAAAGACTAGCTTCATAGCGCGCTCACACACACACACACACACACGTTCGTTTTTGTGAATTGTGGGGACATTCCATAGGCGTAATGGTTTTTATACTGTACAAACTGTATTTTCTATCAACCTACACTACCGCTACCCCTAAACCTAACCATCACAGGAAACTGTGCACACTTTTACTTTCTCACAAAAACTCATTCTGTATGATTTATAAGCCTTTTGAAAAGTGGGGACATGGGTAATGTCCTCATAAGTCACCTCTTTTTGTAATACCTATGTAATACCCATGTCATTATACACATTTGTGTCCTGATATGTCACAAAAACGCACACACACACACATGCTGACAGTCTACATCAATTCAGTTAGTATACATTGCAAGAACTGATAATGAACTGGGCCAATGTTCAGGGGTCTTTGACTACCTGTGGGCTCTTTGCTCATGTCCTGTTTATATAACCAATTCACAATTCAAATAAGTTTTATTTTTCATGCTGCTAGCTCCAGACTGCAAAGTTTGCAATAGATCTGTTGTTCTTCATGCGTTTCTTTGTTCTTCAAAGTTGTTTGTTCAACTACAACTTTTTGTAAGAAGACTGCACTTCTGTGTAATTTTCAGATATTTATGTTTCATATGTGTGTGTGTGTGTGTGCGTGTTTTAGTGACATATCAGGACACAAATTTGTATAATGACATGGGTATGACATAGATATTACAAGGAGAGGGTGACTTATGAGTTTTTTTTTGTTTTGTTTTTTTTTAAAGTAAAAATGTGCACAGTTTTCTGTGATGGTTAGGTTTAGGGGTAGGGGTAGTGTAGGGGGATAGAAAATAGGGTTTGTGCAGTATAAAAACCATTACGCCTATGGAATGTCCCTACAACTCAAAAAAACAAACCTGTGTGTGTGTGTGTGTTTAAATGTCTGAAACATAAAATATAATATAAAATATACACAGGAGCGCTGCTAGCAATTTTGGGCCATATGAAAAAATATGGGGTTGGGCCCCCTACCACACCCATTCCACACCAAACATACAAGCCAACCTATCCCAAATTTTTGTCCGCAATTTAATATTGCATTAATTTTGCTATTGCTTTTGAACACTAGGTATCAGTATTTAGTCAGAGGCCTACCATGGCTGTAGCTAGCAGATGATTTATTATGCAAATGTAATATACAAATACAGTACAGTAATCAAATATTCATAGAAAATGCAACATTCTTAAACAATTATTACACATACAGTAACATACATTAAACAAAAACAAATAGGCTATAAACAGAGTGCAATATGCAATACACTGCAACAGTGACTTTTAACAATCAATTAGACACAACAAAATTTAGAAAATGGTCTTTTTTTTTAACCTGCCAGTGACTTAAATGCCAAATGGACCAAAATTACATTCTTTTCATTTTCAGTGGTGAAAAACGTAACCTATTGAATACTGAATTGACTGTCAGGTAGTGGTTGGCTATGCAACTAGTGCTAACATTACAGCAAAGGAAGCTCCGCCAATAAACATATAGTTTTCTTTTCAAAGAACTGGGTGAGTAATTGTTGGCTCGTTTTCTCTCTCTGCCCTCTGTAACCTCTCTTTTCGTTTTTGATGACCGGACTTACACCGTGTCTACACCAGACGCGACCGTTGTCACGTCGCATCGTGCCACATCCAGTGTAGACAATATCACTGATCATAATAGGCTCTATTGTCTTTTGACGCGTCGCTCCACTTGCGTCTGGTGTAGACACGGTGTTCTTCATCGAACTCAAAGACATCTCTAATTTGACAGTTTTACCATGTGATCTCACTCAGTGACGTTATGTAGGATGGGACAGAACCATGCAGTGAATGGTGGTGGTGGGGTTAAGATAATTTGGCCGGAAATGCAGAAATAAGCTGTAATTTTATTTTATTTTTAACTCTTTGGTAGATTATACATTTATAATTTCTATTACATTACTACTAGTACTGTTACTACTATTAAAACCATAAAATACACATTACATGGTTGAAAACACTGAATAGTTGTGACTATGACATATGCATAGAGTCTCTCTTGCCCCACCCACGCATGATAATATCGTGTATTGGCGATCTCACAGGCTGAAGAAAACGGAGATCGCCCAACACTAACACATGCGCAAAGTTTAGTGAGTCAATACCCAGGAGAACAGATGCTCAAAAACAAGGGACAACCAATAAATGATTAATAAATGTTGACATTGTAGTTAATGTATGCTTTATTTTCTGTGTGCTTTCTGTTTTTCTAAGCATTTTCTTTTGCATAATATTATAAAACCCATAGTCCATGATAAGAAGCACAGAATGAGTAATTCAAGTTGACACAGGGTGCAACAGAGTGCAGGTCTCTCAAGATGCGTTTTTAACGCATCTTGGTCTTTTAATTTGACAAGCCATCTTAAAGGGTCATGAAACCCCCCTGTTTTACCCTGGTCGTTCACACCTCAAAGCTCAAAAAAGTCTGTTAAAATGGGCGTGTAAAGCTCTGGAAAAGTGGGAGTGTAGAGGGGGAGAAGAGGGGAGAGAACAACCAATGAAGCACAGACATAGAACACACTCATTATACAGAATAATGAATATTAATATATGAGCACGTAGAAAATGACAACAAACTCCCAAGCACAAGGGAGAAATGCGAAAGAATATTAAATAGGGCTAATAATAGGCTACTTTGATTACATTTACGACCACTGCAGTCTCAAAATCAGTCTTTTGTCTATTAGAATAATCGTGTTGTCGTGTTCAGATAGGCTACACCACTGTATCAGTGTCCAGTTTGCACATATAATTCATTTGAAGAAGACTAGATGAAATATGTTTGCATAACTACACCGTGCTGGTTAATGTTTGGTGCAGGAGAATGTGTGAAATAAAAACTTTAAACACTGATACTTTATTCTGTATGAGCTATGAGCCACGTGGCTAGTGTTGTTAAACACAAAGCGGAGCTCCGCGCTGAAACCGATCATATGCGCTCTCCGCGTGTATATCATAACAATCATATTTTTCATGTGTTCGTATTCAAACTCCAGCTCTGACCGCATCGCGAGCAAAATACAAACAACACATGTCCTGCTGTGCTGAGGGAAACATAGCCTAAGGCTCTCGTGTTTGAACACAGCTATAGGCAGAGGTGAATGAGCCGCACTTTTGTGACATTTGAATTCTCTGCTGTAATGCGATCTCATGCGAACATATTTTCCATTTGTGCTGGTAGATTACAGCAAAACAATCCACATGCACACAAACCTCTGCTCTGGTCGCGTCGCAGGAAAACACATTGTGTTGTAGCACTGAGGAAATTAACACAGACCCATGTCTCTGAATGACAAGAGACCACGGCGAGAGAAGTGATACTTCCTCATGCATAATACCGCAATTATAATCTTATGCATACTACAGCGCAGTGATTGGATTAAATGAGCTTTAAGTCATAAATGCAGAAACTAACGACGTCAGCATGTTCGACCAGCCCATACTTGGAGCCAATCAGCACTCTGGATCTTTGCCGGTGGTACATGATGATGTCAGATTTTGTGACGTTGCTCCGACTTTGCTTTTACAAACCGGAAGTTAGAAATCGCTCTGAAAAATGCAAAAATAACTAATTTTAACTTTTAAATAAAATTCATGAGTACCTTTAGTGTTTTCAATGATGTACAGCCTGTACATATCTGTTCACAGCTCAAACAAATGTGTTCTGGGGTTTCATGACCCTTTAATGCTAAACGCAGTACACTCTACATTTCCAACAGATGGACACTCTAAAAGGACGCAAAGCCAACAACAAGCAACACGTGAGCAGGACTATAACCAGCTGCACTTCTGCAGTCTGAATTACCACTCCTAAAACAAGAGCAATAACTGAAAGCTTTGTTAAAAGCCTGGACATTAAGTGAGATTCACTTTAATCAAAAGGGATGAGCCAAGTTAAACATTCACACAGACTTGTTCAAAGTAGGGGTGGGTGTGCCAATCAGTTGAAGCAGGGTCACAAGAATAAACAACAAGACTCACTATCAATCACCAGCGATTGCAACAGGGTGACATAACAGCACTTGCAGGCCAAATGACATCACCGGCTATAAGAAGATCACTAGGGCTACATCATCACCTCAACTAACAGTCAGATGAGTGTCAGTTACTGTTCTGACATCACCTTCGACTCAACATGTTTGGGTCACATCACACTTCATACTATAAAGTGTGGTCTATTTCTTCTATAATGTTCTTTTGAAATGTATATTCATCAAATAACTAAAAAAAAATAAAAAATGTATCATGTTCAACAAAAATATGAAGGTGTTTTCAACATTGATAATAGTAATATGTATTTCTTACAACAAATCAGCATATTAGAGTGAATTCTAAAGGATTATGTGACACTGAAGACTGGAGTAATGACTGCTGAAAATCCAGCTTTGCCATCATAAGAATAAATGAGATTTTAAATTATTAAATTATATTAAAATAGAAAACAGTTATTTTACACTATTTCTAGTCAAATTAATGAAGCTTTGGTGAACATCAGAAACTTCTTCAAAAATCTTACAGACCCAACACTTTGAATGGCACATTTTTTAGGTTACTTGATGACATTTTTGTTTTAGGTTTCAATTTTTATAGTTCCTCCCTTAAGCCATAATTAATCCTTTTCAAAACATAACATACACAATACAAAACTGCATAGGACTGACACAAGCATGCATTTTTGACTACTACTTTAACTGTGATGTGAAGAATTGTGATCAATGACTTAACTGTTTGTTTTTGTCAGAATAAGTTATAGTAAGTAATTTACTGACACTGCATTTGCAATCATACAGTAATATGTATGATTTCTTTAAGGGTGTGTAAATATTGCACAGGGTTAGAATGACATGACTAATAATAATATTATTAAAACATTAACAAATGTTTAAAATACACTTTCCATTCACAATGTTGTTTTCAATAATTTTATAAAATTGTTGTAGTAGTTGTTGTAATTAATATTTTAAAATTAGTAATACATTTCTGTCTAAAATTGTTCCCTTCGCTGATCGCTTACCTGACAAGGTTGACCATTTTCTTTGTTTATTAATATTCACTTGTAAACATTTAATCTAAGTTCGACTGTTAACTCTTTGAGATATTAAAATATGAAGTCATTTACCTTACTTTGTCCACACTTTTGCTGAGACAGATGCAACATTAACTGTGCTAACTGAACATACAAGTGCTGCCAGAGATCACCTTAACACAAAATCCTGCTCTTCCAGTTCTGCAGACATGCTGAGACTCCTGTCCAATTCCACCATTTTAAATATGCACTAGCGACACACCTCTTTACAGCGAAAGTAAGAGGCGACACACGCAAAGAAAGTAACAATGTAACTATCCAGACACCACCTCTGACAAGATACACCAATGTGCCATGACAGTTGCTCCACCAGTCATGTTGTTTTGGTGTCACCGATCAACGTTTGTCATAATAGAGGTTTCATGACCAGACAGGTGCCAGGACGGCTCTCCACCCATGTGTTTGTGAGAAGCCAGGAAAACTTGATCTATTGTATTAAGTCACATGTAAACCTAACCAGTTGTACAACCATTGTCAAAGCACATCAGGGCCGTGATATTGTATTTAAAACTGTATTGAAACAAGGGAAAGCCTGTACATGACACGTCACTTATGACGTGAGATCTTCAAAGCTAGCTAATCCAAATTCATCAAGACAAAGGCTTCAGGAAACACACAGAGACAGTATATTTGAGCGCTTTAGTTTTAGTGATCTGGACCTCAGGCCCTAAATGATCAGGAGGTTGATGTTTTAACAGCCCCAAACTCTTGTATCTCAAAAAAAAAAAAAAACTGGAATAATCATTTCAAAACAAGCAAAACAATAAGTCTAGAACCTGTTGAACTCCTGCAGGTAGATGTAGGACATGCTTGAGGCCCCGGGGACCCTGAAGCGGCAGTGGCTCCCACATGTTTAAAGACACTTCTAAGCTGAATTAACCCGATTTCCCACTTCGTCTCTTAATCGCTTAAGCACATAAGCGTCCAGTGTGCAAAGAGTCAGAGCCAAGAAAGAGAACAAGTGCATGTTCCACTGGGACAAAAGATATGGAAGATATGGTATTATGAGCTCTAGCAAATGAATATTAGCTATTTGGAGAATGAATGAAATATATCTCTCAATATTGGACTACTACTGTATACCAAGTGAATTACCAAGTGAATTAAGCTTTTCTATTGAAAGGCCAAGCATAGGCATAATCTCCTTTGTGCTTTGGTGCATTGAAAACGAATTTCGCCTCCTCAGCAAATGATGCCTCACCTTAATCAGATCTACAATATCTAGCCATCTAGACTAGCAGAATTACATCTGAAGGTCTCGACTGGCTCACGATCGGCTCTAGCAAGTGTGGCACACACTGAAGTGGACAGGGTCAATTCTGTCCTATTGCCTATATCTCAGTCAAAGCTGTCCTATATCTCTGTCAAAGCTACTGCCATTGGGATAAAAGCTAATGCACTACTGACCCCTTAATACATTGAGTGATTCATGTGAACCTTCACCTTGGCTCATTAGATGGATCTATACTAGTCATGCCTGAACTTAAATGTCACTTTGAACTAACCACTATCTTGGGAAGATTTTCTTTAGAGAGCAGAAATATTGTGTTAGACCTTCCAATGTTACATGATTAATACTGTACATATGCGGTTCTAAAAACCTACTGAGCTGCCTATAGAAACAAAATTTTAAAGCTGACATGACATGAAAACTAACCCTATCTATTTTCTAAAACCTGCCAAATGTGGGACAAAATCAACAAAGGCGGGTAACACATATCAACTCACTAGCCAAATTGGTGGGTTATGATTCATAAATTATATCCTCCGACATTAGTAAAACAAGTCGCACACTGGACGAGAAGTGTCATGTCTTTAAAATTCAGATACATTATTTTTTTATGAGTATAAGCACACCGACAGCTCCACTCTGCTTTCTGTCGGCAGGCCCTCCTACAACTTCAGAGGCTGTTAAAAATCCTGCTGAGCCATTCACATAGTTTTCCATTAAATTACATTACCAACAATTTGGGACAAATGTTGGAATGTACTGACTTCACCCAAGGCTATTGTGCAGTTTTCAGTTTTGTGGCTAGAATGAAGTCTATGCTTCATATAAAATATAAAAACATAGTTTTTTTTTGTGATTAGATTCACTGTTTTTGATCTCAGCCTTTAACTTGAGACTATTTTGATTTTGATATTCTGATTTATTTCAGATTTTTTGTTTCTATTTTTATTTCTGAAGTTCTACATTAAAGGCACATTAAAATTTAGTAGCCAAATTGGCTGGTGAGGTAAATTTCAAACCCTGATGTTACTGATCTTATTGTAAATTGTATGAGTTTTATTTATTTATTTATTTTTAACTCTGGATTTTTAAGCAATATATCATAACACCCACATCTCAAAATCCAATCAACAACCAACAGACAGAACCAAGTCCCAACCCTACATTTTGTTTTTCATTAATCTGTTACACTCGGGTGTCACGATACAGAAGAAGATCTGTCGCCACTTCAGTTTCATTGTGACTTTAAGGCGACATAGTCCCAACTCAAAGGGCGTTCCAAATGGTGGCCAACTGAATATCGCTGCCTCCAAAGATAACTTGTTTTTTGCCATTTTTTAAGGCATCACTGCATGTATCATTTGCAGAAAAAGGAGATCCCAGAGCAGGGCTTGATGCTTACTTTTTTTCCCAAGGAGGTTGAAAAAAATTAAGGAGCGTATTAAAAACTTTAGCTGCACAATGCAAATTTGTGTTTTAGCTTAACAAGGGGATATAAAGAGACATTATAAGGAGAATACAAAAAGTACACAAGGTTTTTAAATATTTTTGCTTCAAACTATTATTAATAATTATGTAATTATTTATAGTCATACTTTAAACTATATATATAGGCATGTGACGGTATCAAATTGTCATTTAACGATAATTGCTGGAGCTTTTTTCATGGTAGCCTATATGGTATCACATATTGAATTAGGTTAGAATAAAGTGTTGTCTTCCAAACAGGTTTAATAACTTTTTTCTTACAATAAAAATATATTTTTTAATTGAAGATTTAAATATACAAAAAAAAACAATACACAAAAAATTTATAAAGCAAACAAATGTTTCAAACAGATTAAAGAGCAAAAGAACTATAAAGAACAATAAGTAACACTTTACAATAAGGTTAATATTCTTTGTTAACGTTAATTAATAAGAATACAACTATCACCTTGGTTTTACTCAAAAGAATGGGAACTATTTGCATTAGACTTCTATGTATTTTGAACTCATCTAATTTGTGTTTGACCAACTACACTTTACCTGTCTTCAACATGCACCATTAAGTAATGCCAACTCAATTTTCCTCATATAAACAATTCAAATACTTTGTGAAACAGAAACATAATTCAACTGAGTGTCAATACAATTAGATGTAAAAAATAACTCAAGAGAATATACTTTGCTACAACATGCATTAGCTCTATTTCTATTTTCACATTTACATTTCTGCTGTTCCATCAGCGCCATCTGCTGTCAGAGAGTGAATGTGCATTTTCAATCAGCGTGTCTCCTTCGCTTGTTCCATCATGCGCTCACTGTTTTTTGCATCACTGTTTTTCCATAACCAAACTGAAAACCTCTTAAAATGATAAGACGTTTGTTGTACAATTTAAGATATATAAGTTTTATTCGCACTCCTGCTCCTAAATACATTTTACAGTTCGCACACATCAAGTGAAATGCTCGCGTTCTGACATCATGTCGAGCCCTGTCCCAAAATGCACTGCACCGAGCTGGGTGAAAAAAGATATTCAACATTTCAAACAAAGCGAGAGAAATTTCTTTATTAAATAACCTTAGATTTCATTTTATACTAAAAAGTAGGGCTGGGACAATACATCGAAACTCGATTCGCGATACAAAGAATCTAGAGCGATTCTGATATTTTCCAATGTATCGCGATTCTCTCTCGAATTGATTCTGATCTTAGTTTTTAAAAAGCAAATGGCACTACTATACATGCTTTAGAAACACTTGTACACTGTCTGCTTCCCAGTTCCTTTACACACACCACTTAAACCTAAAATAATCATTCATAAAGTTCGAAAAGGTTGAAGCGAGGGTTGAAAAAGTTCGAAAAGGTTGAAGCTGAGCCGAGGTGCAAGTATATTTAACCACTTACATGACTCAGCCGAATGCACGAGCACTGTCCAGCAGTCTTCTTTGAGAGTGTGCAGTTAAAAACTAGCCTAGAGCGCCATCTGCTGCTGAACTAAGCTCAGAATCGATTCGAGAGAGAAAATATCAGGATCGATCCAGATTCATTGTATCGATCGAGAATCAATGTATCATCCCAGCCCTACTGAAAAGTAGTTCAGTCAGTGTAAATGTATTATTTGACCCAAAATATGTGTGTGCTCTGTATTTTTATGCTAATTACAATATAGCACCATTAGTTTAGCAACATGCTAACTTCAAATTGAATTTAATTCTCATGTTTGGGGCTTCTGCCTATGTAGAGAATTCCAAAAAAACTCACTTATGAAGTTCAATGATGGTTAGGATGCTTTCCTAGAAGTCAGTAGGGAGAGATGCTGCTCACTAGGTTTTTCCAACAGAACTACAGTATTATGACTTAATTATGCCTGGATCCACTTAAGATTTCACCAGTGCCTGCATATGTCAAGCAGATTGGTGTGTTGGCATTATTGCCTTTAAACCATAATTTACTGTCGACATGGTTTTAATTCTAAAACCCCTGGTGCTGTTTCTTTATTGAAACGAAAGAGCCAGAAATAGAACCACTGCTTCTCTTCACATTCCAGAGGTACACCTGGACATCGCTTGCCACATTAACATTCAACATGCGCTATTTTAACAGCAGCATCCCTCTGCCCCCAGTGGCTAATCCATTAGCATTCTGCATAGCTCAGTCAATTATTTATGAGTTGTGCTCTGTGTATTAGCATTCTGATGTCCTCTACAACAGAAATTAGTGTTTAAGAGTAAACAGCATTAATTAGCATTCTTGACAAAGTGAGTACCCGCAATGCATTAGCTATTTCACAGCAGGATTTCCGGCTAGCTGAGACAGGTGTTACAAATAGCAGTTGTTGCAATTCATTTCTAGTTAGAAATTCTTAGATTATATTATGTTGTAGAGCTTCACGATTTTTTTGTTTCAAATAGAGAACACGGTTCTCCCAAGATTCTAAACAAAATAACATGTAATTTACTAGAGGTTCTGACAAAATGTTAATTGCTGCAAGTCGATTTAAAATGTTTAATTAATTTGAATGAATTATTGTCAAAAATCAGTTTGAATAAATGATTCAACGACTCACTCATAAATACCTCACTTGTTTCATTGCTGGATGAATCAGCATTTCTGAACAAATCTTTTGAATGAATGATTCAACGACAAACACATTTTTTACAGTCACTTGTGTAACTATGTAATCCATGAAATAGTTATTTGAAGCGGCAAGCTACTTTCAAAAGGTGATTTGCTCTATTTTGATCGTTTCCGTAGACATCAGTGTTTATATACGAACTATAAACTTTTATTACAGTACTTCCCTTATATATCTGCAGAATTATACACCTATATGTTTTGATAGCCTAACTGCTAAGTCAGTGGCAGTGCAAACGCAGATTTGAATGTTCCGGTGTGATTTTGTCAAAGTTTTAATAGACATCATTTAGGAATGAGATTGTGTATGTGTTTGAATTGAGATTGCATTAAATTTTTTAATGATTAATCATGCAGCTTTATTATACTGTAGACTAAACAATTTCTAAACTTTGACTTTCTTTCTTCAGAAAAGTCATTCAGGTTTGGAACAACATGAGAGGGAGTAAATGATGACAGAATTTTTAGATGAACTATTCTTTTAATCTAAAGCCTGGTTCACACTGCCCCAACAAACGTCAACATTTTTAATGTTTTAAGGGATTAATGTTGGATTTACAATGTTGCAAAACACAACTGTCATTATCACACTTCCCAATCAAACACTAACATATATAGGTTTAACATATATAATCCAACAACTAAATAAGATGTTTGTTACTTCAGTGTGTGAACCATCCACAGGTATAGATATAGGGATAATGGGGACATGTTCCTATGAACTTTCAGAAAATCACCTTTAAGTGCTAGACTTTAAGTGCTTGAGGCTACACGTTCAAACCGAACATTTTTTATATATATACTATGGGGCTGTTGAATGCTCAAATCTGATTGGTTGATGAACGTTCTAAGTAGAGATGCACCGATTGCAATTTTCTTGACCGATTCCGATTTTTTCGTTAGTGAACTATAATTGACAACATAAACAAAAATCTACTTTTCTTCAACGCAAAGTTTTATTTTCATAAAAAAACACAAGTAAAAAGTCAGTAATAAAATAAGAACAAATAAACTAATTTTAAACAACAGCACCAATAAATGCAATAGAATAAAGAGAGCTATGAAACTTTTTCAGTTTAAGTAGGTTTTTATTCAGTTAAGAAATACTACAGAAATTAAAGAAATCAAATGTAAAATAACACTGGATAGTCTTCATTGCAAAAATACAGATTAATGCTTACAATTAAAGTTATAAAACTTATTCAGTCAAGAGCAGAAAGGGATTTTCTTTGTCTTTTGTTCTTTGATTAACATGACAGACAACAGCAGGAATATTAGACTGCTGTCACTTTAAGAGTTTGTGCATGGACCCAAAATACTGTTACACAACATTCGTCCTCTTTCTCAACTATTTAACGTTCCAAAACTGACTGTGTTTGACTGAATACTCGCCAAGACGGGTATTTTGACATAAGTTTATGTATTTGACCGTTTAAGTGCAGTAAGCCACTCATTTTGGTACTTGTGACTCAGAAGCTGTTTGAGACTGAGAAGCGGCTTGTGCGCTCCACTAATATAGATCAGTGGTGCGTGCACTTTTGGTGTGAGCGTGAAACCTGCATGAATGAGTATGAGTATTTAACCGGAGTGAATGAGACAAGTGAGAGAAAGAATCGGAATCTGAAAGACGTGAGGCCCCGAGCAGGCTCTGATGTTGGCACAGGAAGTTGAGACGCTCTTGCGAAAGGAGGCTATAGAAAGGGTCCCTCCTCCCAGCAGGGAGTCAGGTTTTTACAGCCGCTATTTCGTTGTGCCAAAGAAAGATGGGGGGTTGCGTCCAATTTTAGATCTACTTCAGCTGAATCGAACAGTAGCAAGGCTCAAGTTCAAAATGTTGACAATAAAACACATCGTGTCACAAATCAGGTCCGAGGACTGGTTTGTGACGATAGATTTAAAGGACGCGTACTTCCATGTATCAATCCTCCCGCATCACAGAAAGTTCCTAAGGTTTGCTTTCGGGGGCGAAGCATTCCAATATCGGGTTCTTCCCTTCGGCCTAGCACTGTCACCCCGAACTTTCACCAAATGTGTAGACGCGGCTCTGACGCCATTGCGTATGCAGGGCATCCGCATATTGAACTACATAGACGATTGGTTGATTCTGGCTCAATCAGAGCATATGGCGGTTCAACATTGAGATGTTGTTCTCGCTCACATGAGAAGGTTGGGGTTGAGATTAAACGCAAAGAAAAGTGTGCTTTCTCCAGTTCAGAGGACCACTTATCTGGGCGTGGTATGGGATTCGGTGACTATGAATGCCCGGCTATCTCCGGCTCGCATAACATCAATCCTCAATGCCGTCTCAAACATAAAGCTAGGCCAGTCACTCACTGTCAAACAGTTTCAGAGACTGTTAGGTCTTATGGCAGCAGCGTCCAACGTGATACATTTTGGCCTGCTGAACATGAGACCACTTCAGTGGTGGCTCAAAACCAAGGGGTTCTCACCGAGGGGGAATCCGTTTCGTACGATCAGAGTCACGCGGCGATGCTTACATGCTCTAGTCATATGGAAGCAACCTTGGTTTCTATCCCAGGGACCTGTGCTGGGGGCTCTCAGTCGTCATGTCACGCTAACGACAGATGCATCCCTCACGGGTTGGGGGGCGATCATGAGTGGTCGCTCGACTCGAGGTCTGTGGCAGGACCATCATCTCTTGTGGCACATAAACTGCCTGGAGATGATGGCGGTATTTCTAGCATTGAAATATTTCCTCCCAGACCTCAGGGACCATCATGTGTTAGTTCGTTCAGACAACACATCGGTGGTCTCATATATAAATCATCAGGGGGGTCTGAGGTCACGCTCCTTATACAAGCTGGCGAATCAGATCCTCCTGTGGTCCCAAGGGAAACTGCTCTCCCTCAGAGCAGTTTACATCCCAGGGTACCTGAATGTGGGAGCAGACATCCTGTCGAGGCAGGGGCCGAGGCCCGGGGAATGGAGACTTCACCCCGAGACGGTGAAGCTCTTATGGGAGAACTACGGCTCAGCCCAAGTGGATTTGTTTGCGTCTCGAGAGACGACTCACTGTCCACTGTGGTTCTCGATGTCAAACCCAGCACCTCTTGGGCTGGATGCTATGGTACAGCCGTGGCCGAGGCTACCGCTGTACGCATTTCCCCCGATCGCACTGCTCCCGGGAGTTCTGGAGAGAGTTCGCCGGGACAGGGCCCATCTATTGCTAGTGGCCCCGTTCTGGCAGGCCCGAGTGTGGTTCTCGGACCTGGTATCTCTCCTCGACGGGTCTCCGATGGAGATCCCGATCAGGAAGGACCTTCTCTCTCAGGCGGGCGGTCTAATACTGCACCCCCGCCTGGAGTTATGGAAGCTGTGGGCGTGGCCTCTGAGGGGGCACAGCTCATAGATTCCGGTCTCTCAACTGAGGTTGTTGAGACCATACTCCATTCCAGAGCTCCATCCACGAGGAAACTCTACGCATTAAAGTGGAGATTATTCACTTCTTGGTGTGAAACCATCAGTGGGATCCAGTTAACTGCCCGGTTAGCAAGGTGCTGGACTTCCTACAGGAGAGATTTTCTGCAGGGTTATCCCCCTCCACACTAAAGGTGTACATGGCGGCCTTAGCTGCTTACCACGCTCCTTTCAATGGAATCTCTTTGGGGAGACACCCTCGTGTAACTCGTTTCCTTCGTGGCACTTTGAAGCTGAGACCTGCAGTACGCACAAGAGTTCCGACATGGGATCTGGCCATTGTGTTACAAGGCCTATCTATGGCCCCCTTCGAGCCCATCGAAGAGGTGGCAGAAAAGTTTTTAACACTAAAGACAGTGTTTCTTCTCATCATCTCGTCTCTCAAGAGAATTGGGGACATTCAAGCCCTGTCGGTTGCTCCATCGTGCTTGGAATTTGCGCCTGGCAATGTTAAGGCATTTCTACATCCTAGACCGGGATATATACTAGGGCTGCACGATTTGGAGAAAAAAATCTAATTGCGATTTTCTGGTTAAAATTGCGATTTGCGATTTAAAATGCGATTTTATAAAACAATTGAAAAAATATATATAAACAATACCAGGCTTGTTTTGCTTGTTTGTAGGGCTGCACAATTTGGCCCAAAATTTTGTGCTAATATATTATTTGACTAATTACGTCTATTATTATTATTATCATTATTGCTAAATAAAAATATTAAACCAAATAAGAAATATTACTGTTGTAATAACTTTCATTATTAAAGTATTTAGCATTAGTATGATGTGGGGTTACCTGTTAACATGCAAGCAGTATGTCTATAAATCATTAGAAAGGTCTAAGGATTTATTATCAAATATTATANGCCCATCTATTGCTAGTGGCCCCGTTCTGGCCGGCCCGAGTGTGGTTCTCGGACCTGGTATCTCTCCTCGACGGGTCTCCGATGGAGATCCCGATCAGGAAGGACCTTCTCTCTCAGGCGGTCTGTCTAATACTGCACCCCCGCCTGGAGTTATGGAAGCTGTGGGCGTGGCCTCTGAGGGGGCACAGCTCATAGATTCCGGTCTCTCAACTGAGGTTGTTGAGACCATACTCCATTCCAGAGCTCCATCCACGAGGAAACTCTACGCATTAAAGTGGAGATTATTCACTTCTTGGTGTGAAACCATCAGTGGGATCCAGTTAACTGCCCGGTTAGCAAGGTGCTGGACTTCCTACAGGAGAGATTTTCTGCAGGGTTATCCCCCTCCACACTAAAGGTGTACATGGCGGCCTTAGCTGCTTACCACGCTCCTTTCAATGGAATCTCTTTGGGGAGACACCCTCGTGTAACTCGTTTCCTTCGTGGCACTTTGAAGCTGAGACCTGCAGTACGCACAAGAGTTCCGACATGGGATCTGGCCATTGTGTTACAAGGCCTATCTATGGCCCCCTTCGAGCCCATCGAAGAGGTGGCAGAAAAGTTTTTAACACTAAAGACAGTGTTTCTTCTCATCATCTCGTCTCTCAAGAGAATTGGGGACATTCAAGCCCTGTTGGTTGCTACATCGTGCTTGGAATTTGCGCCTGGCAATGTTAAGGCATTTCTACATCCTAGACCAGGATATTTACCTAAGGTTCTCACTAATACAGCGAGACCTATAGTGCTGCAGGCCTTCTGTCCTCCTCCATTCACGTCATCGGACCAGGAAAAGCTAAATCTGCTATGTCCAGTACGGGCACAGAGCTGCCATGTGGAGAAAAGCTGAACAGCTGTTCGTTTGTTTTGGTGCACCTAGAAAAGGTTTACCAGCATCTAAGCAGAGAATGAGCAAGTGGGTGGTCGAGGCTATCTCACTTGCTTATGAGTCGGTTGGACAGCCTTCACCTTTGGCTGTCCGGGCTCACTCTACGAGGAGTATGGCTGCCTCCAAGGCTTTTATTTCGGGAGTTTCCCTCACTGACATCTGTGATGCGGCAGGCTGGTCCTCACCGCACACATTTGTGAGGTTCTATGAACTAGACCTCAGCTCTACTCCAGGGGCGCAGGTGTTACTGTGAGTTGTGCGCTTCGGCTTCACACGAATGGTCACTTGCTCATATGGCGACGTTGGTATGGTCGTTCCCATAGCGACTACGCAGCGCGAGTTCCCTTGAAAGGGAACGTCTCGGTTATGTATATAACCTTAGTTCCCTGAATAGGGAACGAGACGCTGCGTCGCCCTGCCATACTCCCGGCATGCCCATAAGCGACTTGCTTCAGTTTTCAGAAGCTGAATGTGAGTGTTTTCGGGCCGGCTTTATAGTTCCTGGTCAGTGACTTCACCCGCCTATGACGTTCCGTCTCCCGATTGGACAGATTTCATACGTGCTTCATGACGACATCACGCCGAGGCGTTCCCATAGCGACTACGCAGCGTCTCGTTCCCTATTCAGGGAACTAAGGTTATATACATAACCGAGACGTTTTATGAGTACAATAGTTTATCAACTTAAAAGCTACATGACATTTCTCCTAGTGAGGTAATAACGGCACTGTTCTTGAAGCAGATGATCTTACAGTTTCACTATTAGTAGAGACGCTGCTGCCGAACACTGTCGAGAGACGCACAGACTCAAGTAGTTCACATACGCTTAATCTCTCTCTCTCTAACTCCATTAATAACTGCATTATTCTGCTATCAATGGCTGAAGCCTCCGCTACTAGCTCTAAAATGACGTTTTGGAATTAGCAACAGAGGCTTGGGATTAGATGCGTAGGAAATTAGTCCTACACACAAGAGGATTTTAAAAGACAAAAACCTGACAAATGTCTTGAAATACATTATCTGAACAATGTTTTGAGGTGTGGTAACAGTAGTATAAGCATAATAATTGACTCCGGGCTGCTGAATTATTGAAAAAAAATGCACATTATATACCATTTTGTCAATATTACCACACTTAATTCCAAGCAAATGTCATTTTCTTAACACCAACATTCTGAATATAATCATGGTCCGGTGACTCACTGATTTAATGACTAGTTTCCTTTAAAATTTATAATCTATAAAAATTATAATCTACTAAAGATTTTCTGAACAAACAGTAGCACATAACAATGCAAAGTTCATGGCGGGTTTGAATATACAGTTATGAACTGGATAAAATGTATACCTTGAATGCAGAAGTTGCTTTGGATAAAAGTATCTGCAAAGTGCATAAATGTAAATCTCCTTGGTGTGAATTAATCTTATGCATTTCTGTGTAGCTGTATATGGGTAGTGAATATAAAAGTCTGTATAGATTCACAGTCTTAACTTGTGTAAACAATGTTAATAATGCATGAAGGGTTCTGCGTAGCATTCTGCAGTTTTTAGGAGAAATTTGACAGATATCAATAAGGCCAGGTAACAGAGAGGAAAACTAAAACATCAATGCATCAACAAATCCTGTGAGACCTGCACAGAGATACACAGAAAACAAAAGTGAGAGAAAGGAGTAATAGCGGAGGCTCTAATCACTGCCCGCTACCTCCTGCATGCCAGAAAGAAAAAAAAAGATTTTTAAATCAGTACTCTGCCAATAAAAATATCAGGAATAATAGGTGTATAATTCTGCAGATAAAGACAAAATCAAAGATAACAAATCTTTCTACATCATTTTTGTAGCAGGCTACTGGGCAGAGACCCACTTTGTGGGCACTAGAATTTCAGCTACAACTTTTAATGTCAAATGCCTCTCCTCCTAAGGATGCACTGCCAATTATATCCCACTTGGAACACATTCAAGATGTATGCGATGCAAATGAGGTTTGAGGACTCACGTCCATATTTCAACATGTGAGAGGCATACTTTCTGCATAAATATACTCAACATGCCTGATTTGCATATGTATGAGTCTCCTGTCCCGCATCCTCTCATTAAAAACAAGACAGTGAAGACAGAAACTCTAAAACACACTAGACTCAGTGTGAAAAAAGAGAACAACTATTCTAACTCTTACTAGTAAAAAGTTTGGAATCATTAGAATTTTTTTAAGTTTTCCAAAAGAAGTCTCTTAAGCTCTGCAAATGTTTGATCAAAATACAGTAACACTGTGTGGAATATTATTACAGTTTTTTTTTACAAAGAATTACAAAGAACTGTTTTCTGTTTTAATATTTAAAAAAAAAAGAAAAAAGTAATTTATTTCTGTGATGGCAAAGCTGAATTTTCAGTCTTCAGTGTCACATGATCCTTAAAAAATTCCAAAATGCTTATTTGGTGCTCAAGAAATATTTTGGTCACACTTTAGTTTAGGGTCCAATTCTCACTATTAACAAACTATTAACTACGGCTTTTGCCTTAATAAACTCCTAATTACTGCTTATTAATAGTTATTAAGGTAGAGGTTAAGTTTAGGTATTGGGTAGGATTAAGGGATGTACAATATGGTCATACAGAATAAGGCATTAATATGTGCTTTATAGAAACTAATAAACAGCCAATATCCTAGTACTAATAAACATGCATGCTAACAAGCAACTAGTTTATAGTGAGAATTTGACTTTTTCAGGATTCTCTGATGAATAAAAATCCTTGTTGAAGACATTTTAAACCTTACTTACCCCCAAAATTTCATGGTTTTCACAAAAATATTAAGCAGAAAAACTCTTTTCAACATTGATAATAATAAGAAATGTTTCTTGAGCACCAAATCGGCATATGAGAAGGATTTCTGAACGATCATGTGACATTTAAAAATATATTAGAATACAAAAAACAAACAGTTATTTTAATATATATCAAGTATAGTATATCAAAAACTGCATTTTTGATCAAATAACTGCAGCCTTGGTGAGCAAAAAAGACTTCTTAATGATTGCAAACTTTGACCAGTAGTATATATAATACCTTTATCCAACTTGGCGCTGATGGTCCAGTGATCATGAAGACTTACAGGACGAAAACGTTTTAGAAAATGCTGTCATATGAGAGAAGAGTGTACCCAACAACTCTCATTGTCTTTTCTAAGTCAGTTAGTACTGCCTCTGAACCACAGAAGAGGCAGCACTGAGTTCTAGATCTTCATCACTACAGGAATCACAGATTCAGTCCAGAGCAGCCACTCATTCATTGCTACCGAACCAGACACCAAGATTCCTCCTTAAATGTGAAAAAAGCAAGAGTTCCACAATTTGTGATGTCAACGCTCTGTGTTCCAAACTCTTGCTTTGTCAATCCAAACAAACTCAAGCAATTCATGCATGGTGGAATCCCTCAGCAGGACACAACGTGGCCAGAGTCTGAGCCATGTAGCGCTCTACCAGACACGTCATCCTTTAATCTGAGCCACTGGGATTATTAGACACAGACGAGGCCTCTATTAAGTGTGGTTACACCCCCCACCGCCAATCATATGCACAATACCTATACTCAGCTCACTTCAATCCTCCTGAAGGGGTTAAAAAGAGGCAATCCAGCACGTACACCATCCGTACACTGTCAAATGCACACACACATTATATGTGTTTCATGCAGACAAAATCTGCGATGATTTACCTAATTGTGTGTCAGTATGCACAATGGATGCAATTAGAGACTAATTAACAATCCACTCATGTGTTTTAATAATATCAGTATCGGATATAGATCTAACCTGGCCATCAGATCACTGACTATCACGTGATTCACAAGAGGCTGAAGAAGCATTATCTCCATCACAACCTGATCCTCATCCTCTGATCAAGTGTGTGTGTGTGTGTGTGAATCCATATGCTGTAGCTCAGCATCTAAAGAGCTGACCTAGTGTGTGTGTGTGTGTAATCATATTATTTTGATAATATATTTTAATGTTTGACATTTCTGATTTATTATTTAGTATTTTAAAGGTGATAGAGAGGATTTTTTCATCGACTGAGAATCCAAAGACTGTTACTGAGTTTTTTAAATGAGCGCATGCGTAAGAACAACCCCCCTCCTTCACAGCTCATTTATAGGGAACGCCTCCCAAAACTCGTGCACGAGTATTGGAGCACGAGTGTTTGTTTAGCACCGGCATATGCTGTGTCCTGTCAGTGGCTTCATTATGTCGGACTCAGCGCAGGTAACTCATAATCTGCAGTTGTTACTCCAGACAAAAACATTTTTGGGGGTGTGAAATGATATGATAATAAACACAAAAGACGTAGCTCAGTCGACACTACTCCCATTTCAACTAGCATGTAGTATTTAGCAGACTGGTCACTGCCTTACAACTACAGTACAAGAACAACATCGATATACCTGAATAACAGTACAACAATAATTATTCCACAAAGAAAGAATAATCACTGTTACCTGTCGAGAATAATTTTTGCGAGCTGCGCGTCTGTCTTGACACCTCTCTGTTCCTTCATTGCTCTCCAGCGTTGAAATGTTTCTCCAAGAACGACTCTGGTTCGATTACGTTCTTCTGACAATTTTCTCCTCTTCTCAGCGACTTCAAAAAAAGTCTTACTTTTGCGTCCTCCTTCGGGTTTCTTCTCTTCCATGGTGCAAATTCGAGGAGGAAAGCAGGAGCGACAATGAAAACAAACCGAAACTAACGACGGAGATTCATGCGCTATGCGCATGCGGCGCCTGTGGAGTGTGGAAAGTTACTGGAGCACGCACGTCTCTCACAAGGAACGTAATGGCAGTGATTGACAAGCCAGAGGGCCAATCGTTTACGCGATGATCGCGTAAACGATTGGCTGATGTTTTTAAGGCCCTACCTCATGCACAGATGATGTATATTAATATTATTACTTTCAGTGCACCTAATAAATAGTCTTTTATCAGTTAGTAAAGACAGTTTCAAGTGATATTGCAACAATGTATAAAACAAAACATCCTATTTAGCACCTTTAATGTCATAAGAACAGCAAATGGAAGTGGAAATGGAAGTTTCATGAACCTTAAAGGGTTAGTTCACCCAAAAATGAAAATTCAGTCATTTATTACTCACCCTCATGTCGTTCCACATCTGTAAGACCTTCGTTCACCTTCTTTAGTTATTTCTTTAGAATACTTTAGTTTTATACATTCCTTTTGTTTACCATCCTTTTTGATAATGCCTTTGTATTAAATCAAATACAATTCAATCAATTCAATCATTAAAACAGAATGCAGAAAAAAGACAACAGAATTTCTGAAAAAATAAAACATCTCACTATTTTTGTTAAAATGTTAATAAGTTATTACATTTTTAATGTTTTTTCACTGCTTCATGAAGCTTCGAAGCTTTATCATCCTTTCTGGATCTTGAGAAGTTTGGTGGCATTGCTGTCTATAGAGGCCTCACTGAGCCATCGTATTTCATCAAAAATATCTTAATTTGTGTTCTGAAGATGAACGAAGGTCTTACGGGTGTGGAACGACATGAGGGAGAGTAATTAATGACATAATTTTCATTTTTGAGTGAACTATCCCTTTAAATCCATAAGAAGATTTTACATTAAAGCATAAAATGAATTAACAAGTTCTTAATAAATGTTTATATATATAATATAATGTTTATATATATGTGATGCAATCTGGGAAAACCCGTCGGATGTCGCGATGGAACGTTTTCAGTAAAGTAAAAAAAAATTTGGGTCAAAATTGGGTTTTCATTCAATTATTATTCTAGAACATCTTGTCTATCATCTCTGAAAATACCTTGGCAAAATTCACCTGTTAAGTACAGAAAAATAGCGATTTATAGTGGCAAGCTGAAAAGACTGTCTTTCTCTAACGTTACTGTTTAAGAACACACCCGGTGGAGGTGCATAAAATTGCCCCTGGCTTTACCTCACTTAACACTACAAAGACAGTTCACCTATAAAAAATAAACCACATAACATGTTGAATAGAATGTATTAATGCAAATTTCCCACCAGTCCTGTATAAACTACGGCACGCAAATATTTTTTTCTAATACAACATTATAGTGAGACAGCGGAGCACAAGAGAACAATTGAGCTATAATGCACATACTTGTTCTAATTATGTGTTTATTAGAGGTTGAATTCAAATCAAAAACTTCCAAACTGCCCATACTACTTCTGAAGAGGATGTCTACTTCATAAAATGAAAATATGGAAATATATGGTTCAGATCACGCAAATAAATGGAGGAGCCCTTACATGATCAGTAATGGAGCTTGGATGACATCTAGTGAAAAATTTTGTGGTACTGCACCCAAACAAAATCTTACTCAAAGCTCATTTTTGAAATACGTCAACCTAAAATTTGGAATGTTGACATTTTTGGCTTTGATTTTCTTGCAGTTTAAGAGTAAAACATGTTTTGTAATATATTATTATAAAATATAAACAATTATATTTTTACATTTTCATAAACTTAAACTTCTATATTTTTTTTATTTCACTTTCCTAATTTATTTCACTTCTACAATAGTCTGACAAGTGTCTTCTTTAAAACAAAGCCAACCTTAGGTCTATATTCCAAAGCATTCCTAAATTACAACCATTTAAGTTTGGATAGTGCATTTTCATGTCTCTGCGAAAAAAGGGGTGACAGTTATTTAAACCTGTTTTTCTCAAAATTCCGTTCCTGAAAATCATGGCGATCAGCCGATTTCAGATAACCATAACGTTTGTTACAGACAAGCTATGAAAGAAGTAAAAATAGTTTTGGAAAGGGCTCGATGATATTGAAACCTGTGATAGGTAAAATTTCACCATGTGATGGGTTTTCGCAGATCAAATCACACACACACATATATATATATATATATATATATACATAGTAGTTTTATTATTTATTTTGTATAAAGCTTATTAATCAACTCTTCTATGTGTGCTTTAAACATGCTACCTAACCTGTTGATCAGCCGACACCCATAAGCAAACAGGGAGTGTTCCTCTCTTCACTTTCACAGCACATCTTTATTTCTGCATCCCAACCTTTCTCACAGTACTTATAGATCACAATTTTCCCAGTAAATTCCCTCTCCTGTGAGCTGGTCTCAGTGGGCTATTGTGTTGCTCTAGACTCACTCACACACTCCATCCATAACAAAAGCCCAACCGACCTGCCTATACCTCCACACTCTCCAGCTATGGGGTTACCATAGCAACTCCTGCACCATCCCGCAAGTCATCAGCATTGCCTCAGCCTAGGTATTGGGCAAAGGCATTGAATGAGATCAAGTCAATGCATGTGAGTGTGTGTGCGTGTTTAAAGCAAAAGAGACATGGATACAGAAACAGAGACTGTGAACACCTGATGGACTATCAACACCATGCAGAATATCTAAAAACAGTCACATGTGCCGTTAATGGATGCGTGCAATGAAAATAAGAGAGACAGTGAAAGGATGAATGGAGATGGGTTATTCATGTAATCTCTGAATCTCTAAATACCTCCCTCTACTGGTGTAACAAAGCTTAGATACTGTCCTCTGAGTCCAGGTATATCACAAGTACTGGCAATGCAAGAACAACAATCGCGTTCAACTGCCATTTAACTTTCATGTTATGACAAATTTTCAAATTAAACAGGATATTCAACAAGAAAAACTTAACCCTAACAACTCTATGCTGAAAAATTACATGACATTATGCTATTACATGCATTTCTAACATCTTATAGTAAGTCAAAGGTCTTTTAGTTTAATTCTAAAAGCATCCCCCCTTTATAATGTGTTTGTTTAGTTTTGGTTTCGTTTTCACTGTGTTCTGTTTCTGTTTGCCTGTGTTCCCTTTGCTAGTTTGTCTCCATGGTTTTTGACTGAGTTATGCACATGTTTCTGGTTAAGTTAATTATCTCAGTGTTTTTAAACACTCTGTTCATTCAGTTTCTTTGTTTGCTATCGTCAATGTCAATGTGGTTGTGTTAAGTTATTCTCCCGTGATCTTCTGAGTTTTCTGTTTTGGATTTATTAAAGACGTTTTTTTGTTTCTCCACTCCTTCACATCTCTCTTTTCTACTGACTTTTATAAAGTAAATGTAAGAATACATTTTATATCGTTAGTAATATTTCAAGATGAACACTTACTGGAATGAGGCAACTTCGGTTTACCTGATTATCCATTAATAATGTTTTAGAAAAAAATGCTCAAATGTAAGTATCAAATATGATACATCAGGCTGTTGAGGAAAGCGCTCAACAGAAAGAGCTCAAAAAACGAAAGTGCTTTGATGTTGAAACTAAGGATTTAAATATCATCATACCAAGCCATTTTATTGGGAGATAATAGAATGACAATTGATATTTATATGCATTTTATGTAAGTAGTCTGCTTCTCTGTTACAAAGATCTCACTAATTTATATTACAAGCTAGCAGAATTTCATCTTACTTTTTGGCCAAATAAATAATGTTAAATAATGTTTTTTTTTCCCTCCTCAAGTATGAGCTCCGTATTCATATTCTTATATGAGCCAAAAATCAAATGATACTCAAAAATAAACTTTCTTTAGTTTGACTAAAGGTTCAATAAACCTAAAATAGATTTGTATGATTGTTATTTCATATATCAGGCTTTACAGGGTTAAGACAAAATATCTGGAATTGAAAGAATCGTGAAAACTGGGCATAACATACCAGAACGAGCCAGACTAAATGTGAGTTTGCTACAACAGTGCCTAAACTGCTATTAGTTGACATTATCCAATACAGGGGCGCCTGCAGGATTTTATCTCAGAGTACGCACAGAACTAGAAATTCACCCCTCTACCCCCCCTTTTTTTTTTCTTTTTCTTTTTTTTTTTTGCTGTCCGCAAAAAGCAATTAAATCAGTTATTGAGTTGATACCATACTTGTTGCGTTCTGTTGTCTTGGTGGGAACCTGATTATCTAATAATGTACTGTTCTAATACTGTACAAAGCGACTATCTCTCCTGCACACACACTTAGAAAATCTGATGCCGGTAATTGAGCACTCTGATGTGCTTGTGTAGATAGATGCTTCGTGACTTTTTTTTATTTTATTTATTTTTTTTACATTATCTCTGAGTGGCTTTGTCCCGAAATGTGCGCATTGTTTTCAGAGAAACATGATTAAAGAAAAACGAAGCCTCACTTTCCTTCCAGTCACGTGAATGCCTCACTGTTTTCGACAACTTTGAAACTTTTCCCGAATCATTTAGAGAAAAGCTTCAAAGATTTAAGAGGCTTAATTTCTCCAGCCCTACTCAATAGTTTTAGGCCTTTTTGCAAATGTTTCAATCGAATTTAGCTGTTTTTAAGAGCGTTTACTCAGAGCCTGTCAACTATCTGTAATGTCATTTTTATGTGTGGAAAAAGCACCAATTAAATGAAACTTAAAACAGCCAGTCAGATTTCTTTTCACCCATATTCCCCACCCATGCACGCATATACACACATTTGACTTTACAACACACAAACACAACTTTTCAACACACTAATTTATTCTAATTCTCTCTTGCTTACTTAATATGTCATGAGTGTACAAAGATAAATTAATAAGCAATTTAAAAATTATGTAAAAAATAAAAACGGCATTAATTAGCGCCCTCTCATGGTACACAAAGTGAAAAGGCTCTATTGGATCAGTGCCGTATGTTTACTGTACGGCACTGATCCAATAGAGCCTTTTCACTTTTCTGGGTTTCTCAGAATCGGAAGTCGTCATAGTTGGGTTAACTTTTATAGCAGTGAATGAGAGACTCCACAATAGTGTTTTCAAGACTTTCAAAAAGAGGAACAAAATTGAGCAATTGATAACGGCAATCAGAAGAGAGAAAGATGTCATTTTTACCGTCACTCCCATAGCCGCTGTATTAGAAACACCCTTACAGCAGTGTTAACTAATATAATATAATACAAGGTAGTGTTATAAAAGTAGATACATTTTTTAAAAAATGAAAACATAAAAAATGTTGCAGGATTTCCGATATTGATGACCGTTAAAATGCGTCATCACAGTCTGTGAAAAGGGTCCATAGCCCACGCAGCCCAAGTGAAATCAGCAGCAGGGCTGTGTATCAATACAGATTTTTAATTTGATTCAGATTTATATGTCAGTTATACTGTACATTTTGCTTTTACATATGAAACAAATGACCTCTCTGCTAATGCTGTAAATTATGCAGGGCAGTGTTTCAGACTGATATGAACTGGTAAATCATCTCAAGGGTCTTTCATCAGGCTACACTGGTTGTGCTGTATGTTTCTGATTCACAAAAAAGAACAGTCTCATAAGAGAAAATTCTAGATTTGTCAGCAATGGAGTGCCGCTGCATAAAAGCAGTGTGGGAAACACAGGAAATCTTCTAAATTTGTACATTACAAAAATATTAATTAAAAAATGTACCAAAAGGGTCCAAATTATGCAGTTGAGTGAGTCAGTTCAGCAGAACACATGTAGATGGGAAGCGCTGCAGGAATACGTTTCCCACACAGCCACTCAAAGCAGTCAGATCGATCTAGGGATTTTAAGAATCAATATCAGGACTGAGTGTTCAAATGAATATAACAATTACTCTGAAAATTGAGTTGTAGCAAGAGGAAGAACAAGAGCAAGTTATTACATGTAATTAAAAAGATTAGCAAGAAAAAGATTAGAAAGAAAGAAAGAAAGAATTACACTATTTTAAGTGTCCTTGTTACACTGTAATTATACTTTTAATTACTGAGTAATATTAACAAACTTGTACTTACTATAGGATTAGGTTTAGGATTAGTGTTTGGTTTAGGGTTAGTTGCATGTAAATAATTATGCATGATTTACTTTTATTACTACAGTTAGTACATGAAACGTGTAACCAAAAACTTGAATCGGTCACAATTAGACAAGGAACAAGAATTAAGAAAATAGAAAGAGTCAATTTTGATTTCATGTTGACTTTAAAACCACAATTAAATCAACATACCGCATACAGGCATAAGTGACAAAAATGTGTAACCTAAAATAATCATTAAATAAACACTGTTGCCGTGACCATAATACATAAACTCAAACAATTATTGGCCATCCCACATATTTTAACAGTTATTTCACGTTACCAATATAAAATAACATTTTCTTGCTCTGTACGGTTCTTACACACTCATCTGCTGTTCTAATCATGATACCCACATTCAACATGTGTTCTGTGACAGGATTCCTGCATCAGATGACACAGGGTGACAGAACCGAAGTCCTGTTCACAGTGTGGCATCTGATCTGCTTGGCTCTAGTTACACACACACACACAAGTCGGGTGGCTTGGCCCACTTCCACTGACTGTAGTAGCGCTGTCTCTCTACCGTATCTCTCTGTGCAGTTTCAATGAAGAAAAGTAATGCCGAAAATGCACTTGAGCACAAACACATGCCGAAAACTCCCTCTCTACTCAGAAACACTTAATTTAAAGAGCAAGGGCTTTAATTCTTCAAGAAATAATGACAGTATTTTAAATTTTAGTTACATGTATTATGTCTAATTCTTCAAAAAGTATAGAAAGAGTTTGTAGTTTTTTCAACTTGGTCCAAAAAACAAACAAAATTATTCAAAATTTGTATTTAATACTGAAAAATAATGACAATTTGATGTACACATAAACACATCTTTTGAATTAGATTATTTAAAGAACCTGGCAATTTTGAGATCTGTAATAAATTCTTTTCATAACAATCATAAACAGCTTCACAACAATACAAAGACTACCCTATACATATTTCTTTGTTATCAACCTGTAATAATCATTGTATTTGTATGGAATTTAAATTTTAATCTACAACTGCACATTGTAATGTTCTGTTCCCTTAATTTTTGTTTTATTTATCAAATAGTTTTATTTATTAAATTCTATTAAATATCGACTGATTCTGCCTAATATTGCTGACACTGACTCTGAAAGCTGGTGTTAAAATGTTTTATCATGGGTTTACTATTTCTAAACATATGATAAATCTACATATCAGTCTTCTTGAGTCATTTTGAATCTAGTTTGTTTTAAGACACCACAATTAAACACACAAACACCCTTTAGTGCAGCAATTGCCACCTTTTCAAATGTATTTGTGCTACATTTGAACATTCAGACAAATAACACCAAATTGTTTTATTTGGTAACTTTAGTTAACATGAACTAACGATAAACAATAATATTAATCTTAGATAATGTTAATTTCTACATTTCTACAACATGAACAAAGGTTATTAGATGCTGTAAAAATATATAGCTCATGGTTCGTTCATGTTAACTAAAGCATTAAGTAATGTTAACAACTGAGACATTATTGTAAAGTGCTACCAACAATTTAAACAACAAAATATAAACTTATAAATCAACATTTGATAGAACTTAAAATACAAGTACTGGTTTTGTAATGCTGAGTTCAGGTTGAATAAATGATTCCTAATCACAAAGATTTATTATATGAAATTTACAGTGGACAACCATGATAATACTGATCATGTTTGCTATCTGATACCTGATGTGTTTTCCTTTTAGCTCAGTTAGAATATCTACATCATTATTTCAGATCAGTTATTTCCTTCATGAACTTACATTGTAAAATATATTAGTTTGAACATTTGAGAAACTGAAAATGTAAAACAGAATATTGATAGAGTTTATTTTATTTCTGTACGTTTTGTAATAGAAGAACTATCATAATAAAATAATTATCATTTAAATATTATCATTTGAAAAATTGAGTGGCCCCTCAGTAATTAAACGAATATTGACAAATATAAATGTTTTTGAGTTTTGATTCATATGATTTTATTAAGATTTTATTCTCAAAAGATTAAGTTACATACAATTTTTGGAAAAATCACAATCCCTTGCCACAAACCACAATGAAAGATGCCAATATGCATGCTGTGTATATTAAAAGGTTAAATAATAAGTTTATATAATGTGTATAATATATAGCGGCAGTAACAAACCAATTTAAAATTTGTTTAAAAACAGCCACATCACTGCAACTAAAAGGGGGCCACACCATGTACAACAATGCAACCTATAAAAATTACTCAACAAGGTATAAGTGTACAGTATGTGCTTTGCTACCATTACAGTGGACTCTATTTATGTTATTTTCCCCATATCCCACCTCAGAGGGTGGTTTTCTCTCTTTGTGTAAAGATAACAGGGCATGTCTATTAATATAATCTAATGCATTCATGATGTTGTTCTTGGTGGCCCAGCATTAGCAAAAATAAAAAATAAAACTATTCATATGAAAATGTCTAATAAAATCTAACAATTCCCTCTCATACTCATGGAATGCTTTAATCTAGAATGAAAACTTGGCAAGTTACTGTACACATAAGTACTTACAAAAACATTTTGATCAGCCAGTTTATTAGGGTTTTGCACTTTAGACTGACTTAAAAAAAAAACATAAAAAACTGAAGCAGAATTTTCCTTCACAAAATGTAGTTGATCATAGTCGTTAATTAATATGGTTTTTAAAGATTTTTAAATTTGCCATTTGGTCCCCACCAATCATGAATATGTAGTTACAGAACGGGTTTTCCCTACAACTTTTCCTTTTAAAAAAAAGTGTAAAAAAGGCATCTGCAAACACATATGCTAAAAACTACTGCAGGGTGGCAGCATAGGAGGAATGTAAAGCTGGTCACGTGGTTGTGCTCTAGCTAAGTGACCTCTCTCTGCTATTCAAGCATGTCTGCATGTGTTCGAACGTATGATTTACATTTACGGTAAGATAAATTACTTTTGCACCACATTTTTTTTAATTCGCTGTGATTTTTAAAAGACGGACTCTTGTACTGAATAAAGTATTGTAAAGAAACAGACAGGCCTACGCAAAGCAGTTCAAGTCTATATAGCTGTTTTTTTCCACGCCTTTTGATATAACAACAGCCTATAGATAAACAAGGCAGGCCTTTATAAACAAACATAATACAGATTATACTATAAATGATTAATAATAATAATAATACACTTTTAAAAAAACTATTATTGTGATGCAACATTTAAAGCCAGCAGATATTCTCCTCTATATCTGCTGTGAATCCAACAAGATGAAAGTTACAAAACAAATATGTAAATACAAATTAAACAGAGAAATTGAGTAACTAAATGTAGGCTATGCTATACGAACTCAAACATTATGTTCAGACCCAATTCCCTCACAGCCAAAGTGTAGGCCTGTGTGTGAGTATGAGTGTGTGTGTGTGTGAGTGTGTGTGTGTGTGTGTGTTGACACAATGGACAAAAGCACTCGACCTAAACAGGAAGCTTGACTTTGTGGCATTTTAACAACCTTTGTCATGCCCTGAGTTATTTTAACACATAGCTTTTGCCTGTAGATGTAATGACTACGTTATTATTATACTAATTCTTAAATGCTGATTATTCTTTTTCCCAAAGTTTAAAAAAAGTGTATTTTCACAATGTTTGATCGACTGAGCAACACAGCGACCGAAAACAACATTTCCAGTTACATAATAACAACTTTGGATATAAACAAGTGCGACTAGGCCCACGCGACCAAACAACTCTAAAAACACAGTGGGACCGACAATCAGGCAATTACCCAGTCAAATGTGACAGAAGAAAAATTACCTTAGGTTTTGGGAAATCTTGAACGCCTTCCTGTGCTATTCCCTGAGAAAACATGGGAACAGACAACTTAACAGTCGTGAAAAGGCATACAGGGGCTATATATTTTCCAACGTCGAAATGTCAGCGTGGTTTATAATATTCCATACACGTCTAGCTCAAATAATAAAAAAAATATAAGAACATGTTCTGCTTACCAAATTTAAAAAATAAAGCTTATAAAATGACCATCTCCGATACTAAACTGCAGCTATATTTTGGGAAAGCAAGCGCAAAATAAACAAGGGTGCCAACCTAAACAAAAACTGTTCCCTCCCGCTTATAACTGGCTCATCTGGACGTCTTTACATTAAACTAGACCTTAAACGTTGGTTACTTATTTAAGGACTTTGGTGACTTACTATCGGCAGCCTGTTGATATGCGAAATTAAACTGAATGTATTCTCATTTCTAAGCGAGCTTGACTGAAAGGATCCATGCAATCACACACCCCTCACCCTGAACTATATTATCATCTCTTTTCTTCAACCCCATTGACCCTAATCACAATCCACCTCGTAGAAACACACTCAGATGTTACACCAACTTGGCAAATGCATAAACATACCGTTTCGTCCCGTGAAGTCTTTCAAATAAATTCGCCAAGATATTACAGAAAATTATTTCTGCGGGAAATCCGCGAAATGCACCACCCGGCGGAAATATCCAAACTGCATCCCATCATAAAAAAAATAATAAACCTATTCCTCATGGATGCGGGTAACTTAAAAGCGTGGAGGGAACTTGTTCGCTTATATATTCACGTGGTTAATAAGATTTTCGCGTCGTTTCGCGGTAGTGAGAGGAGTGGCTGTCTTCCCGATGGTACATGGACTCTGTCCAATCAGAACTATTGTCCTTCTTGACCGTGGTTTACTTCATAGTCCCTCCCCTATTTTACTATAGATGAAACTGAAATCTTAGCTATGTGCAATGGAATAAACCAGAAGTGCTTTTGTTTGATTAGCCCTGCCTGCACCTAAATATTGAAATGGTCAAGATTTAATAACCACGTCTTACAGTTGCAAGACTAAAGGCTATTTAGATTTCTTATTTGAAATTGAATTGGTAAATTTTTGGTTAGACTAGCCTACAGATTAGGCTACTGCAATATATTGTGGTGGATTTAAAAATAAGTTTTAAGTTACCATTTTTGTGTTTTCATTTTTTTTCCCAGCTGGTATTATAATGGTGTAAGCTCTTATTATCTGTTCATAAGACTGATCACAACTTGCAGTCTTGCATTTTTCAATACTCTACGATTAATATTATCGATGAAAACAGTGATATAAAATTAAGCAAATTATAGCCTACAAAAATGCAACTAAAAAATTGGAGCAATGGGTTAATCATTTGCCTGTAAATATACAAGTGATTAATGTATTAATTAAACACTGTAATTTATCACTATGCTTGTAAACCATTTTCTGTTCCTGTTCATTATGACACAACAGTATACATCTATAATGTAAATGTAATAAACTGTACTTTAACCTTAATTTACTGTAAATTCACATGAACATTTTTTATAGTCAGGGTCAGGGAAATTAACAAACAGCATTGGGACACGTAGGGCCTATACATTTAATTCAGTTTCTGTAACAAAATTTCTGAGAAATATAAAAATAAAAAGGGTCTTTATATTGTCTAACTAAATGTTGAAATGAAATGTGACCTTTGGAAAATAACAATAATACGCTAATATCAAATCTGCCTGAAGGATTGAAGAAACGTGACAACAAAACTCATTCCAGTGGGCAGAGTAACAAAATGGTTACTCTGTTGTCATGTAATTTATTTTCAATAATCCACTTGACATTTGATATTCAACAGTGCTTTGATCTGCCTGCATTGACACATTTTCTTTAAGAGCTGCTGTGCAGCCAAAATTATATACCAGTTATCACTGTAAAGCTGCTTTGACACAATCTGCATTGTAAAAAGCGCTATTTAAAAAAAGGTGACTTGACTTGACTACTGAAGAGAAAGAAAGAAAGAAAGAAAGAAAGAAAGAAAGAAAGAAAGAAAGAAAGAAAGAAAGAAAGAAAGAAAGAAAGAAAGAAAGAAAAAGAAATCATTGTATTATATCGCATTTAGAAATCAACATCAACAACCCTAATGTACACTACATTCAAAAGTTTGGAATTAGTAAAACATTGATATGTTTTGAAAATAAATTAATGTAACATTGCACACAGTTTCACTGTGGGAGGACAGCTGCATCATAAAACCTAGCAGAGCCCTAATCTTCTCCTGAGAGTACAAAAGTTGTATGACATTAGCCTAAAATCTCTGTCTATTATTATTACATGAATTTTTCATCATTATATATATAGTAATACCTGACAAAGTTATTGTAATGTTTGTGTAATTATGAGTTTAAAAGATTTTAGAATCATCCAATAAACGTAAAGTTTGAAGAAAAATTGCATAACTTGTACCCTCAATACCTATTGCCCCCTAGTGGTGTTTTTTGTTTTGTTTTTGTTTGGGGTTTTTTTTCCAAAAAATCTTTTTTTCAAAAAAAAAAATCCAAATCAAAACGATCATTACAAATGATCCATATAAGATTCGTTAAGTAAATAAGTAAATTTCTCTCTTTTGCTTTAATGACAGAATGTTCTCCAATAAGGACTCCTCAAGTTTCTGTAAAAAAATTTAACTATAAGGAGACAAAAATAAACATGTATGAAACCTGTAGACTCCGGTAGTGGGTAGGAGAGTTAAGCCTGTAAATAAAAGACATGATCTCTTCATCATCATACTTTATGTCACAGTAGTAAAAAACACTAAAGAGGAACACTCAAAACCACATTTATATCAAACAATATAAACTCCATACATTGTAAAATGTATTTCGTAGTAGTAGGACGAGGAACTAAAAAAATAAATTAATGCTCATTCTCTAACAAATTAATTTTCTATAGAAATAAAACTTTATTTTATTTTAAAATGTTCAAATTTTTTAGTATATATTTTTGCTTAAATTAAGATGATTTTGCAATTTATATACAAGAGAAACTAAAGTCAAGTTCCTTTTTGAGTGGAACTCAATGCCGTGCCATGGCTTGATGCTATGGGGATGCTCTGCATCTTTCGCTTCAGATCTGTTATCTCCTCTAGGATGGCAAAGAAAAAGTCCTGACTGTCCTGGGCCCTGGGCAACACCTCCCAAGGGAGGTCCGTGCACATCACAACATTTTTTGCCCGACCTCCCTTGGAGCCCTCGACTGGTGTTTCCACTTACCCTGCCATTAACCGTGATTTGGGGGTGGAGGCTCCCAACTTCAATCAAGAGCGATATTCCCATTCCGCCCGCCTGTTCAGTCCCTGCCAGTTCGGTGATTCAGGGTGCCAAGCAGGCCAACGCTATTGAAAAATAATTCTTCTGTCAGACTATATGGCAGCATGGCAGCTACTCCCAAATGTCTCTCAGTGGGTACTGAATACCGTAAGGAAATTTTACAGGATTTAGTTTCCCTTCTGTCCACCTCGATTCAATACCATACGTGGTATATCAGGAGTCAGATAAAGGTTTCTTCAACCAAGAACTACAGTCTCTCTTGGCGAAAGGGCCATATAGAGTGTACCCCTCCCAGAGAGGGATTCAGGAACTCATTTGGCACTTCATTGTTCCCAGAAAGGACGGGGGTTGCGTCTGATTCTAAAGGGCCTGAACCGTACTCTTCGGACATACAGGCTCAAGATGCTTACCCTAAAATGAATTGTGACGCAAATCCAGTCCTAAGCTTGGGTTCTAGCAAGGGTGCGCCAGGACAGAGTCCAACTTCTCTAAGTGGCTCCATTCTGGCCTGCCCGAGTATGTTTCTCAGAGCTGATATCTTTCCTGGATAGCATTCCATGTGAGATTTCAGTTCGACAAGATCTTTTGTCTCAAGTGCAAGGGACGATCTAACATCGCAGGCCGGAGATCTGGAAACTTTGGGTCTGGCCCCTGAAGGGTCCCAGTTCATAGATTCTGGTCTCTCAACTGAGGTTGAGATGATTTTAAGTTCTAGAGCCCCTTCCACCAGAAAGCTGTATGCTCTAAAATGGCAACTTTAGCATCATGGTGCTAGCAGTGCCACTTGAACCCAGTCAGCTGCCCTGTCGGTTCAGTGCTGGAGTTCCTACAAGAACGTTTGTCAACGGGGTTGACCCCGTCTACACTAAAGGTCTATGTGGCCGCCATCTCAGCTAGCCACATACCTTTAGAAGGGGCACTGTGTCGGGCTGCCACGCTTTTGCCACACCTGTGCATCTTCTTCAGACAACAGAATCTGGCGACACAGTGCTATGGCATCTCTTTATAGTTTCAGTGACGCACTACGCTGTGTCGCTACGTCATCACGTTTAGCCAATTCTTGGTTGGCGTGTTTAAACACATGCTTCAGCCATAGCTCCTTTAGAAGCTTCCTCAAGCCTTGTTCCTCGCCTCCTTGCGGTACAATTAGAGAATTGAGATGCGGTAGTGACTCCTGATCGTAAATGTAGATAGGGCAGATTCTGGGTCTTGGTTAGTTTATTTTAAAAAATTTGTAAGCTTCTAATTGCTGACTCTTTGGCAGAGGTCTAGTGTCCTTGCATTATTCAGCCTGAGGGTGGCGCTCTAATGTTGATTAACAGCACATGACACATGCATAGAATGCTATCTTTGAATTGCTTTAATGTAGTATTTATTGCCTCAGAATGTTGTTTTAGAATATTACAAGAATTCCGGTGAGGAAAAGAATGTCATGTCTATTCTCAGACGTGGCAGGAGAGTTAACACATAAACAGAATAATACAAGTTGTTTTGTTTGGTTGTGATATATTACACACATTTTCATTATGCATTTATATGAAGTTTAAAAAGTTTCATTGGTAAGAAATGTGTTTAATGCTTTATCTTTAAGGCCAGGTCGAGAACACACACATAAAGCATATTTTAAAAACTTCATTATAAATGTACATTTATTTGTATATACCATGTTAACAGCAATAAGATATTCCTGTTGTTGCTGCCTAGGTTTGTCGTGATAACATTCCATGTGAAGCTAATGAGGAAATTACGTGGTTTTTAATTGCTCCCTTCGCCAAGTGCATTCCAAAAGGCTTCATTATTACACACAAGTGCCCTGCTCCCTTCAAAGTCCCCACTTCATCAGTAGCTCCTCATTGCAGTACACGAGATCCAAGGGGTGGAGATGGGTAGGTTTAGGGATCAGTGTTTGGTGTAGGCAATCAGTATTGTGATTGACATGACCAATAAAATCTTAAGAATCGGCTGGAGTTCTGCCCTTTGCAGTGAGTAGGTAATAGGGATGCTCACTTCCGATTAGAATTTGCCCCTAATCGAATCTTCGTCCAACTCGCAATGGGTTTTGGGCTGTGGCCAATATTAGCCATTAGAGTGTGCACGGATCTGCACTTAGTATTCTAACCGGAAAAAGTAGACCATCCAGGTATTTTTGGAATAGCCTACTCATTTCAACATACTACGATGTGGGACACACTAACTCTAACTTCAATACTATTTAGGATGAACAGTATGTGAATTAGGACACAGCAATTGTCTTGGTCTGGAGCAAGGTTTACATTGGGAAACGTGAAAATAAGCAGGCAGTCTGAAATCTGATTGATGAGTTGATTCAGTTTATATCAAGGTCTATGTTTTGGATGAATTCTGGTGGGGCACTGCACTTAAAGACAAGCCTTGGCTGCTTCCAAGGATCCTTCAAATTGAGATGGCCTTCGATGGAGCTTGATGAACTGACAGCCAACATATGCAACCATAATAGGACGCAGGATATTTGAGAAGTACACTAGCTTTGGGATGGTTTAAACTTTAAACACTGATCTCCAGAAGCCAAGGTAAACACAGCCTTCTCTGCTCCTCATGGACAATGGACTCCCATTCAGTCTACAAGTATGACCTTCAACCTTCCAGAGATTGATGGACAATGTACAGTACCCATATAGCAAGAACTTTTGGGCCAAGTGTGGCAGATTGCTGGTACATCTAACCTAGATATGGAATGGAAATGCACATAGGACAACTTTTCAACATATATTTTTTCCATTACTTTCGAATTGGAGGGAATTTACTTTTGGATCAATATTTGTATTGAGGTACAGTTTATGGCTCAGATGACAGTGTGCAACTGAGGATCATATGTGGCTTGGCTATGGCACACCATGGAATATGTTAACTTATTAACATTTGGTTTATACTTGGAAAAACACATGTGCTTAGCTGTGCCATATCTATGCCAGATGTACCAGCTATATGCCACATTTTGCCCAAAAGTTCTTGCTATCTGGGAATTGTGAATTCCAAAATGCTGGTATATACAAATTACTGGTTAATGCCATTTTCTCAACTGGTGAGAAACTATGCCACCTAACTGACTCCTTAACTTCAGTAATGGAAGCCTGGTATTTGACAACCATGCTGATGTTGCCTCTTAACAAGAGTCCCATGGGTTAAGCGACATCACTATCCAGAGATTGGAGGTCAGTGGGGATATGTGACATCTGAAAGATTCTGGCAGAAAATGGATAATATAAAATACTATTACAATAAATGCAAATTTAACTTCTGAACAGCACCACTACAAATGTATGAGGATGAAACGCAACAATTTTAAAAGCAACAGATTCATAAGATTCAGATATTATACAGTACAAATTACTTTAAATTTGACCCCGTCCTTTAAGCTGCTTTTCTAGACTTCATTCTCCAACCATTCCTGGCTACTTCACGGTGTCATTTCACAAATCCCTTGACATTTACTGAACCATGATATTGACTAAACCACATTTCAGCCAAAACATTAACCTTTGAAATTGACCACCGAATCCAAGAATGTCCTTAAGGACTGACAGACCCACAATCAAAAGCTTTACTGTTTGTTATGACTCCTGCACGAGACTAAGAAAACAACTATGTTTAAATCTGCATACAAGAATTTGCCCAATGTGCAATACTAAACTTAAGGTCATAATACAGCTTTAGTTGAAAAGAATAAAAGCTACTGTATGAAAATGAAATGTTTAATTTAAATGTTTTCTTTAGTTTTGAGATGTGTCAGATTAAACATCTCTGAGAGTTTTTCCTGTCGCATTTGGATTGGGTTTTTGTAAGGCACATATCTTTGTAAAACTAATTTGGAAAAAAATGTCAGAAACAATATAAAGATAAAACTGAATTCAATTAAAGCAGTGTCTTTTTTGAATAAACATTCATACCCTGTCTGTTACAGTGCCACCTGGACACTTCTGATTTAACTTCATTATATTCTCTTCAAAATAACTATGCAGTTAATGTGCATGCCTGTTACTTGAATAAAACAAAAAATAACATGCTATTTCTTTATATTTGGCTCTTTTGATCAAACAGTGGGAAGTCCAATCATTTTTCTACTAGTAGTCGGTCTCATTCAGCCTCTGGCTCAGTGTTGTACATTTTATAAGTGAAACACTGCCATCTGGCTTGACAAGTGTGTAAGGTTCAGAGTGACCAATTTTACCTGCATTGTACACAAATAAAAAGTATGTAGTGTTACATCACAGCATGATGATTGTTTATTTGCTTTTACTGTTGGACATATTTATTCATTATTTAAGAGTAGCTACAACATCATGGCCCCGTTTCACAGACAGGACTTAGCCTAAATCAGGATTAGGCTTTAGTTAAATTAGAGCATTTAAATAGCTTTTATAAATGTTCACTAGAAAAAAACATTACTGGTGTGCATCTTGAGACAAAACAATGGCACTGACATATTTTAAGATTATGTCAGTGCAAGTTACTTTCAGTTAAAACAGCTCAAACACGCATTTTAGTCTGGGACTAGACTTAAGCCTCGTCTGTGAAACCAGGGGCATATTGTTTAAACAAAAATGTGTGACATGGATGTAAGTGATGAGTGTTTAGCACAGCAGATTTATAAGAGGTAGCTTTTAATAGGTACAGATGTGTTCAGGGGGCATTATACATAGTATTCTATTCTCTAAAAACGGTTGAATCTGTTGCCACACACCCATAACTATTGGATTGACTGACTCTTAAAAGTCTAGTGGTTTACAGAATGAGTTTAGTCTTTAAAAAAAAGTTGAATTCCAAACTTCACCTCGATCTGTAAAACTGGTGAAATGCAATCTCTCCCCCCCCCAAGAAAATCATGCTGTTAAAAAAAGCTTTGTCTCACTCTCAGATTAACACACAGAGAGAGAGAGAGAGAGATATTATCAATTTTCATTGCACAGAAAAGTATCATATTAACAGAATTCTTTTAAACTGGACTACTATGGCATGAAAGTTCCATTTGTTTCTTTTTCAAAAAGACACTGTAAAAGTTATAGTACCTTTTCAGGCTTTTCAGACACCAAAGTCACAATAACAATGACGCAATTTGTGTTTCTGTTTAAATAAAAAAAATATATAATAATAATAATAATTAAAAAAAAAAAACTATTCTGAGGCATTTAGAGAATATTAGATCTCCTGCTTTCACACATTTTGTGGTAGTTTTCCAAACTTTGATTAGTCAGTTCTGGACTAAATTCTGGACTAAATTCTGGACTGATTCTGGCTTGTCAGTGGCAGAGGTCTCTTCAAGAAGCCATTAAGTCCAGGTGTACTTTAAATACACTGCCGTACAACTAGCCCTTTATGACTCAACCCAAAAAATATAATTCTGTCATCATTTACTCACCCTCATGTCATTCCAGCTTTGGAACATCAGGGCAAGTACATTATTGGGTGAACTATACCTTTAAGACTTAAGTTTATTTATAGCAAAACAGCACGTGGTTCGATAATATATCAATATATTACAGGATTCTTAATATTTAGTAGATATAGGTTGAAAGACAACGCCAAATGACACAAGCCCTGAGACACAATGTACGATGGTCCAACATGTTGGCTCTGTCCTGTGGATCAGGCTGCAATTGCAAGTCAACTCCTGCCCAGTCAATAAGCAGCCAGAAACAAAGTGACATCATCGGCTCCTGTGAGTTGTGTACCAAAGTCGACTGCCCTTAACTTCTTCCAACGGGTGTAGTTATGACACCAGTGTTGTGTTCTTAAGTACTTTTCAACTCATTTTCCTTGTCATCTTCAATTTATTTTGTTTTAGTGCTGAAGCAAAAAGTTTGTTGCAATGTTAATGTCATTATTAGAAGCTCTCAGAGCTTCTTGGGCATCCATCCTTGAGAAACCCATCTCCATTAATCTCGCAACCTAGTGATAAAAGCACAGTATCAATAAAAAGTTAGTATAGTATAAATAAAAAGTTGGTAACTGGCAAAAATTGTTGAGTCTGGCAATCTGTGATTAAACAAATCTTCATGATTGAAGGTGTAATTAATAAGGCGTGATAAAAATCAAAAGAAATCAGTATTTGACATTGTCATAGATCTCACCTGCTCCTCGACCACAGCTGTGTTATCTGGCGGGTGTGTATAGGGGGGCTGTTGTGGCTGAGGACCCTCTTGGTGCCGGTTCTGTCCTCTGTGCCGTAAAGTAGGGAAGAATCTGTTCCAATTCAGGAGACCTGTCTGCTGTGGACACCCATTAATGACAGGAAGTAAACATCACAATTTAAAGTCTCCATGAAATCAAAATTAACATTTCCTATTTTTATGGAATATTGCAGTGCTTATTATAAATTATTTATCCATGTACATCATTTTCTTTTATTCAATTCTGCGACTCCGCAGCTTTTTCTGTATGGAGCTTATGCTTTCAGTTTATAATTGTAGCATCTAGCACACGGTTTTCATTTCTAAAAACCATTTAGAAAACCAAAAGGACAGTGGGGGCCGTTCCATGGTAATCTACTGCAGCAAGCCTATCAGATATACAAATAATTAGGGTTGGGTATCATTTGAATTTTAGCAATTCCGATTCTGCTTATCGATTCCAATTATTAACGAGTCCAAGTTTCAATTCCAATAAGGTAAAAAAAAAGTCAAACATTTATTAAAAATGATAAACATTTATTTTGTGTCTTTTTGCAAAACATTCTGTTGCAGCTGAATACCATGAACAAAAACTAACAGCATAAAGAACACTTATGCAAGGAACTATGGTTTTAACAAATATACCACAGCAAAAACAAGACTAACTAATAGACTAACTAAACATAAATTTCAAACATTAAAGACAAGTAAACAGTCAGTAATAAAATAAGAACAAATAAACAAATTAGCAAATTGAAATCAATTGTAATAAAATGAAAAATAACACTGCATAGTTTTTTTATAAACAAAATACAGATTAATCCTTTTTAAAGTTACAAAATATATTCAGTTAAGATCAGTGAATGATTTTCTTTTTCTTTTGGTGAACTATCCCAAAATTGACGGAGTATTTTTAGTCTCTTTCACACTGATAAAAAAAGCAAGGTGGTATCGCCGGCGTGACTGCTGACTCCAGAGTGTTAAGACAAAACCTACTGTGTTTACAAGGATATTTTGACAATTTTGCATATATGTGTCCTTTCAAGGCAAGAACACGCAAATGAGCACTGAATTCAGTATTCACACATTATATGAGAGGCGGCTTTCTGTACGCGCTTAAGGGCCCTTCACGTCACATCTATTCAAGTTTGCTAAATGTAGACGCACAACAACTCGAGTGTCTTATTAAATCCCCGGTTCTTGGAAATTTGGAACCGGTTTTAAAGCGAAACCGGTTCTCGATACCCAACCCTAGCCATTATAGGCCAGAAAAGAGAATTGCAATTTCTATTTTATGCTGACTTTAAAGACAGTATAGTTGTTATAGTTGTTGAGTTCAGTAATAGAAGTAGTTTTTTTTTCTCTCCACATTCAAAAACTTCCATAAAAGAAAGACTGAACAACATGTCAGCATGATCCCAACAACATTTATATATTTACCAGCTACAGCGTAAGCAGACTCTAGTCCTAAATTCATAGCTACATATACAGTAGAACTCAGTCACATGAGAAAACAAAGTCCTAATATTGGGAAATAAGAATGTTGTTCTGTGCTGATCGCCCATAGCATTTTCAGAACATCATGGACAAAATGATCTGCTTGTATCAGACATCTGTGTTGAAAACATGTGGTTATCAGTTTGTTCACAGGAAACCATTAACTTCCTCTTGTTCAAAAACATTTTGAGAAAAGATGGAAAAAAGAGTGATCTTGTCTGATCTGAGTGACGGAAATATGTAAATAAAGTTAGTTCAACTCAGAGTTTTGGTTTCTACACCTCTTATAAGGAAAACATTTCTGGAAATGTATGCTCACCTCCATCACCTCTTAATTACGTTATTTTGTTTAGTTGTCCATTCAGACATTTTATTTTAAACAAAAATCTGATTCTCAATTTATCCAGAATCATGCAGCACTACTGTAACTTCATTAAAATGCTAAAAATTCATAAAATCAAGAAATCATATTTATTTTATTTTCCACTCAATAATTGTTTCTGATATATATATATATATATACAGTGGGTACGGAAAGTATTCAGACCCCCTTAAATTTTTCACTCTTTGTTATATTGCAGCCATTTGCTAAAATCATTTAAGTTAATTTTTTTCCCTCATTAATGTACACACAGCACCCCATATTGACAGAAAAACAGGATATCCCTGTACTTGGCCGAATTCATCTTTCCCTCGATTGTAACCAGTCGTCCTGTCCCTGCAGCTGAAAAACACCCCCACAGCATGATGCTGCCACCACCATGCTTCACTGTTGGGACTGTATTGGACAGGTGATGAGCAGTGCCTGGTTGTCTCCACACATACCGCTTAGAATTAAGGCCAAAAAGTTCTATCTTGGTCTCATCAAACCAGAGAATCTTATTTCTCACCATCTTGGAGTCCTTCAGGTGTTTTTTAGCAAACTCCATGCGGGCTTTCATGTGTCTTGCACTGAGGAGAGGCTTCCGTCGGGCCCCTCTGTCATAAAGCCCCAACTGGTGGAGAGCTGCAGTGATGGTTGACTTTCTACAACTTTCTCCCATCTCCCGACTGCATCTCTGGAGCTCAGCCACAGTGATCTTTGGGTTCTTCTTTACCTCTCTCACCAAGGCTCTTCTCCCCCGATAGCTCAGTTTGGCCGGACGGAAGTGCAGCAGAAATTTTTTTGTAACCTTGGCCAGATCTGTGCCTTGCCACAATTCTGTCTCTGAGCTCTTCAGACAGTTCCTTTGACCTCATGATTCTCATTTGCTCTGACATGCACTGTGAGCTGTAAGGTCTTATATAGACAGGTGTGTGGCTTTCCTAATCAAGTCCAATCAGTATAATCAAACACAGCTGGACTCAAATGAAGGTGTAGAACCATCTCAAGGATGATCAGAAGAAATGGACAGCACCTGAGTTAAATATATGAGTGTCACAGCAAAGGGTCTGAATACTTAGGACCATGTGATATTTCAGTTTTTCTTTTTTAATAAATCTGCAAAAATGTCAACAATTCTGTGTTTTTCTGTCAATATGGGGTGCTGTGTGTACATTAATGAGGAAAAAAAATGAACAAATGATTTTAGCAAATGGCTGCAATATAACAAAGTGAAAAATTTAAGGGGGTCTGAATACTTTCCGTACCCACTGTATATATAAAAAAGATTAAAAACAAACTGTTCTAAACCATGGCCATAAGTGAGATATAAAATGCCCTTATGTCTTGTAAAAGTGAAAAAGAAAAAGAAAATAGCTTCATTTGTTTTATTCAGCTGACCTTCAGCTAACTCCTAGTTTTTAAGGCAAGTTCTTCTGTGTCATGTGAGGGGGTAGTGGAATAGCCTCGTGGTTAAAGCTCTGTACTGATAGCTGAAATGCTATAGGTAAGTCACTTAACCCCAGAAATTTCCAGAGGGACTGTCCCTGTCCACCCATAAAAGTACTGTAGAAGTACCTGAGCCTGCTGTTGCTCTGCATTTCTCCTGAAGTGTGCCAGCTGAGACAGGAGCAGTTGCTGGTCCAGCATATCCATCCTCTGCTGTCTCTGGATGTCCAAAGTAGCACCCATCCCCAGCGGAGCCTCTGCAGTGGGCTCAGAATCTGAGAAGACAGGCTCTAGGAGCACAGAACCACATCTGGCCACCCATTCTGGCACACGCAAGTACTTCTGGACTGCCAACTTGTTACTGTAATACAACATGCCTGTGATCTGGAACAGAGGATTGTAACCGCTTACCATACAAACATGACAGTAACGCAACACAACAAAAGACAATAGAACCCATTTTAATCAATGATGTTGTAATGAAGTCCCAGAAAGTAAAATGATGCCAGTATTTATGACATACTCCAAGCATTTGCACTACTTCCGACAACAGGACTAATGGATTAGGAACAGTGTAGACAGCCTCAAGCTGTTGCACCGCGGACACGTTGTAAATATAATAGAGCGCAACAGTGGGACTTCAGAAGTAAAAAAAAATAAACTTTTTTTTTTTTTTTTTAGCAATAACATGAAAACCTTTAAAGACAAATCTACAATGAGCCAGAATAATAAAACCATCAAATCAAAAGAGCTAAAATGTCTATTAGCTTTGAAGATATCTTCTGTATATGCTAATATACTTCTAAAAGTTGACAAATATTTTTCTCATCCATGAAAATGGACTAAACACACTGGCAGCTCATTTTGCTAGCAGAGACAATGCTCTCTAAAATGAGTAAGTCCCTTCCCAACACCACCTGTCAATGACTAGCATTTTATTTATTTTTTTTATTGCAATGGGGCCGGAACAAAACACTATAGTTGCGTCTCAAATGACGCACTATACACTATGCACTATGTACTCAACCATGTAGTGTATGAATTTTAAAAGGTTATTTTGTCATTCAACATCTGGCCTGATCACCCCTCCCCCTCCGCTGCGTAATTAAAGCCGCGACAGTTGAGGGCATGAAGTTTCCAACATTCCACACATTCCATTTGTGACCCTGGACCACAAAACCTCATAAGGGTCAATTTATTTTTAATAAATAAGCTTTCCAAGATACAACTATTTGAAAATCTGGAATCTGAGGGTGTGAAAAAAATCAAATATTGAGAAAATTGCCTTTAAAGTTGTCCAAATGAAGTCCTTAGCAATGTATATCCAGACACAAAAATAAATGTTTGATATATTTACAGTAGGAAATGTACAAAATATCTTCATGGAACATGATCCTTACTTAATATCCTAATGATGTTTGGCATAAAAAAAAAGAAAAGAAAATCGATAATTTTGACCCATACTATGTATTGTTGGCTATTGCTACACATATACCTGTACGACTTATGACTGGATTTGTGGTCCAGGGTCACATTTGTTTTTTTGGTTAATTACATTATCCAGGTATTTAAAGTGTATTTTTTCTATTTGGCATCTTCAGTGTGAAAACTCACACTATTTATACTACAAAATGGAATAGAATAGTGCACAAGTATACGAATTAGGACGCACCTTATTTATATAAAAAATAAAAATAAAAAAAACTGACAAGTTTCAATAAGAAATGCCACAGAAAATTGTCAAAGACTGAATATTACCCAAGACAGTTCACTTGTATTGCTATATAGCACTCTAATAATAGAAGTCCCGCCTTCAAAATAAAACAGCCAATCACATCACTGCAACTGGTAAATATCTGCTTTTCTTTTTAATACTTTTTTTTTATGAGATTTATTTAATTGTGAGTTTAGCCAGCAGTTTTTGAGATTTTGGTATTTCCCCATTCAAATAGATTGAGAGTTGGTCTGGCATGGCTGAAATATCTGAAATAGGGGCACTGCAAATATGGCCGTCAAGTCAACCAAAAAACAAAAACATGTTATAACTGCCAAATTCCAGTGAATTCCTGTAGTACTATAGTATAGTGAAATGCAACATGACCCATAATCAAAAAGTGAGATCCACCAATCTAAGAATCGCAGTTTACCATGGGAATGGACATTCTAGAAATCTCCATAGTGATTTTTAGAGGGTAGCATAGACTAGCTAGGTAACGGTAACAAGATACCCACCTAAATTTAGTGATGTTTTCTGGTAAGAAAATATATTTAAAAGACACGAAAACAGAGACTTAATCCATTACATTATTTGCAGATTTCTATGGGATGACAGGGAAGTCACTGTTAACTAAAAACTGTTCACTAAAAAATGAAAATGCTGTCATTTACTCTCCTGAATTTGCTGAATTTCACTATGCACATGTAATCAAACTTACCTTTTCAGATCAAAACAAGCAAACACAGAAATGTAATGTGATGCAATCTACTTGAGCCGTTATACTTACAAGTCCACTACAAGCAACAATCCACATGTAGGCACTTGAGGTCAGGAGCTGATAACAAAACAGAACAACAGAAGAAATTCAGAACTATGAAAAGCATTTTCACATCTACAACATATTTTTAAAGCCTCTCAAAACAGCAACACTAATTTACATACAACCAGCCCTAACAAGTACATGACATAAAGAAACATTTTAAATTTAAAGCCAAATTATATATTATTACAAGATTAAAATACGTTTGTTAGTTTTAAGTGGGTTTTAAAGCCACGCTTGTGTATGCAGGACTGAAAATCATGATGAATCTTTAAATGATCAAAAGTCATGAACTCTTGTCTGTTTTTCTACTGAGTAAATGAGCAACTTCATCTGTTATCGTTAATATCGCAAAACAGCCTAGAAACACCAACAGAGCACAAACCACAATGAATAGGTACTACATGATTTCTCATGAGTCTTAAGCCGGTTATCTTATTTGTGGTTTCTGCTCTTGCAAAGGGGTGTTTTACCCTTCGTCACTTGCTTGTGAAAACAGGCGCCAGTAAATGCCACTTAATATCTTGAGATCTCATGCAGCAGTGGCTTTAACTCTTTATGTGTAGCTTTTGTGATAAAGTAGCAAAACGGAAAATCTTACAAAAAATGTGTGTAGGATTTGTTAATTGCAGTCTGAGCTCACCTGTGCACCCACAATGTATGTCAGAGACTTGTTTGTGATTGAGACGTGGCCAAGCAGCTGAGTGACCTGAACACGTGGGATGGTGTTGTAGAAAGGCACAAAGAGAGCAAAGACTGGGCCCAAACTGAGAAAGAGAGAGAAAGAGAAGAAAAAAAGTTAGAAACAGAAGGGGGGGAAAAAAATCACTTAAAGTCAATCCTTAACCTTATTGATAGTGTGGCATATGATGTGTCAATAACATATGATCAATGAAATCTGACCAATAAGACAAAATCTTCATATGGTTTTGAAAAAAAGGGGGTCTACTAGAACAGGTTGATGCTTGAAAGTTCAAAAACACTATTTTTCACATATTTGTCACTGTTGCAGCACCTCTCTTCCCAGTCTGTCAGTAATAGCCTGTTTTCATTCCTGTCTCCATGAAGCCCCTCCATCCCAAAAGCACAATGTGCTCTGATTGGTTGGCTAAACCAATGTGTTGTGACTGGTCAACCACTTTGAGCATGTTGTTTCGGAAATATAACCACAAATTACAACAAACTACAAACGCAATTCAACCAGATCATGCCCCTATTTTTGTTTATGCCTTTGAGTAGGAATTATTTAAATGAGAAATATTTTTGATGTGTACGTTCCTGGAAGAAAACTCAAGACTACAACTTAGGCATTTCAGGGAGTTTAGAAACAGTGCTTACTGATATTTTGGAGGGACTTTGTGCTTTGTAACTTTGCAGACCTTTTTCATGCTCAAACAGCAACATTACACACTAAAAGATGCTGAAAATGTAAAAAGCATAATGTGTCCTTTTTAAGTAGAAACTAATAACTTATTTTCTTTCCACCTTAATCATTATTTTCATTGTAAACAAATACATTGTTACTTACAATTCATCAGTGAACACGATCATGCTTTTCTAGTTACAGTCAAACGAAAAATTATTCAGACGTTTTTGATATTTTTGGTATATTTTTACTAGTGGGTGCAGGTCATATTTTGGTTTGACTGTACCTTTATAATACTTCACATAATACACAAATAAAAGAGGAAGCAGAGTAGTGCCGTAGGTAAAATGCATGTTTCACAGACATAAGCACGTTATGAATAAGAATAAGAGTCGCCAAAGGTGTTAGATAAGCTCTGTGGTAAGTAGTTTCAAGAAGACGGAAAGCAGATGAGCCAACAACATGAACGTCAAATTCTCAGTACAAAGTACAATGAAGCAACAGTGATTACAAAATTCAGAATATGGTTTTCATCAACCATTTAAAAGGTGCAGAAAGGAAAATGTGATAACTGAGGGTATAAACTAGTATATCAATTAAGACAAGAAATAAATGTCATTTTTACTACCTTTGTATTGTTAGGTTGATAATAAAAATATGATAGGACTTGTGCAATAACTAGCTCACTTAGTTTTAAAATGTAATTTGTAGTGATGTACAAAAATAAATGTGTTTATGTGTGAGGATTCGATACAGATTAAAAGTAAGAGGTATATAAAATGTCTGGATTTCTTAGTGAAAGCCAGAAGATTTTCACTTCCCCATATATACGTAAGCAGCCTCCCCACACTGCGAGGAAAAAAAGTGAGAGGTAAAAGGAAAGAGAGGAACAGAGTAACAGACAGTTAGAAAGAGACAGGAAGAGATGCTGAACTCTCACTTTTGCCACATTTTATACTGCTACTTTTTCAAAGTGAGATTTGATATAGAGACATAGCACCAATGTCTGACTGAAAATCTTCTCTTTGCTATCTGGTGAGTAAATAATTTCATTAAATTATAGATAGAAAGGGCAGAGGAGATAAAAGTATATAATGTTTTTGAAAATTAATGTGCAAAATCAAGCCCAAACTTTACAAAAATGTTTCAGCAAATATTTTATATACTTTTATGTTGACCATGTCTGCAGTTATTGGTTACATTACACAAAAGTGTTTTCAACATTGATAATAATAAGAAATGTTACGAAATCAGCAAATTACAATAAATTTATGAAGGATCATGTGACACTGAAGACTGGAGTAATGGCTGCTTTGCCAGAACAGGGATACAATTACATTTTAAATTATATTAAAATTTAAAACAGTTATTGTAAAATTGTAATTTAAAATTGAAACTGTATTTTTGAGCCTTGGGGAGTATAAGAGACTACTTAAAAAAATTGTACAGACCCCACACTGTAAAAAATCAAAAGTTAAGAAAACTTAAAAAGTTTAAGGCAACAAACTTCAGCAGATTTCTCAACTTGTTTTTGCACGAGATTTTGAGTTCTCTCAACTTTTTGTTGTATAAACAGAATACAACAAGTTGAGAAAACTCAAAAATCTGCTGAAGTTTGTTGCCTTAAACTTTTAAGTTCTCAACTTTTGATTTTTTACAGTGCAAACTTTTAAGTGGTAGTGTATATATTATACTAGTTGCTTCTGTCTTTTCAGTGAACTCTCCTGTGTATAACTAAGATGAATCCAGATTTCGACCAAAACTGCACCAACTTGTACGACCATCGTCCAGTGGCACGAGTTCTCATACCTCTGGTCTATTCCATCATATGTCCAGTGGGACTTTTAGGAAATGCCCTAGCTCTTCATGTGGTGATCTCCAAAATCACCAAACTTAATTCAACCACTCTTTATTCTGCCAACCTGGCTGTGTCCGATATCTTATTCTGCCTGTCGCTTCCATTACGAGCCACTTACTATGGCCTTGGTTTCCACTGGCCCCTGGGGGAAGGACTGTGTAAAGCCACAGCACTGCTCTTCTATGTGAACTGCTACGCAGGGGTTTACTTCATGACCTGTCTTTCAGTCGATCGTTTTTTGGCGCTGGTGTTTCCTCTGAGGCTGGTGAAATTGAGAAAGCCAAGAAATGCGTGGTTTGTGTGTCTGGCCATATGGCTGCTGGTGTTGGCCCAGACATTGCCTCTCCTGACCATTACCTTGACTAAAACGGAGCAAGACAACAGCATCACCTGTATGGAATACCCCAATTTTGAGAGTGTTTTTTTAAAAGGGCTGCCGTACATGCTGATCGTGGCAGTAGTTCTAGGCTTTGGCATTCCAGTGGTGATAATCATCGCTTGCTATTCCATACTGACCCATAAACTACATCTTGCAGCAAAGTCTAACCGGCTGACGGAACGTTCTGGAAGGACCAAAAAAGCAAGAGGAGTGATCGCAGGGGTGGTTTTTGTGTTTGTGGTGTGTTTCAGCCCATACCATCTTGACCTCCTGCAATACATGATCCGGAAACTTTACTATGAACCGGACTGCATGGAGCTACAGTCCTTCCAGATATCCCTGCATATTACGGTGTGTCTTATGAACCTGAATTCATGCCTGGATCCCTTTGTTTACTTCTTTGCGTGTAAAGGCTATAAGCAGAAGGTCATGAGGATGATGAAGTTGCAGGTTGGCACCCACTTCTCCAGTGTTGGAATAACCTCACCTGAAAGTTCAGGCACAGGTGATGTGCTCAGCACACGCCGCAAAAAAACCAACAAAATAAAAATGAACACTATTAGAGAAGGTCAGTAAAACTGTTACCGACAAAAGTCGACATTAGGTGATGAAAAGTCACAACAAACTCACATGTGGAGCCAAAATTGAGGGTTAAAAGCCACAAGGCTGAACAGCCGAGTATACTTCATTTTCTGCATTCTGCTCCGTCTCGCGCACAGTTGAGTGTGCAAGCCTTTCAAAGTACACTCGTTTGGCCGTGAGCGCGGAAAGACGCGTTTGATGTGTACGCACTCTTTAGTGGACTTTGTTTTCAAGCCCTCAAGTCACTCGCTCATGCGCTGTTGCATGCGCATCATCAAGAACGGTCACGGAATTTGGGCTGCACGCGGACAGGGTGTGCGAACACCAAATGTGTCCCTTCACATTTTAAACAGCACACACTTCATGAAACAGGTGAACACTAGGCAAGCACTGGCATCTGAGTTGAGAGAGAAAAAATAAATCACAGCAAAAATACTTTTTCACTCATAATTTAATTGTTAAAGGCATAGCTGACCAAAAATGAAAATTCTGTCAATATTTACTAACCTGTTTTTAATAACTGCATGACTTTCTGTCTTCCATGGAACATAAAATAAGATGTTTTGAGAAATGTCTCGCCAGTGTGTGTTTTTTGCTAACATTCTTCAAAATATCTTCTTTTGTGTTCCAAAGACGACAGAAAGTCATATAGGACATGAGGATCATTTTTGGGAGAACTATCCCTTTAATGAAGAACAGATAATAGTTTACCTAAAAATATGTTTGAAAATTGCAAAATACAGCAGTTAAACTATATCGAAAAGCTGTTTTTATTGTGAAAAAGTGAGTGTGGATGAATCAACCAAGATGTCCAAAGCTGAGAGATGATGACAGCTGAAACGTACTCTGTGGATTTCTTAAGACTTTTTTTTTTATTTTTTTTATTGACTGGTGCATAACATCATCTTAGCTTAGTGCTGTTATTACAGATTATCAAGACAGAGGTCAAATCGATCTTTCTTATCAAGGAAAAGTAAACCACAGTAAAATGCAAGTCTCTTATATAGAATTGTTTGAAAGCTAGTAGTACAAAGGAAATAACTTGAAATAAAGGTGTACTTCCCTTTCACAAGATGTTACTGTTGTACTCATTTCAACATGTATTTCATATATTGGTGAAGTAAAGAATACTTTCACAACAACACAATGAGACAAGAAAGTTCATTCAAATGACAATGCCAAAATGGGAAGTTGATGTTTTACAGGAAACACAAGAACTGCACTTTCACATGCAGAAATTAACAGTAATACATTCTGTGCTTGCAGCACACAGTAAATGCACTGAACAATACTGGTGAAAATGCCTAATAATTTGTAAAGAGCTAAACATGGTATAGAAAATCATGTTACTCACAGTCCAGCTGGAAGAACATCCACCTGAAGTTCAAACATGAAACGAAGAGCCTCCGTCAGCAGCAAGTCCACAAAAGCAGACAGAATCCAGGCTCCAAAAAGGAAGGACTAAACATCATGGTCAAAAATATAACAATGTTTTAGGTGTACAGCATCATGGCATTTTAACAAATAAAACAAGGTGTAAAGTCATTAGCATGTGAATAGGTGAGCACATTAAAGGAAATATTCGGTAACATGCATGTGAAGTCTTTTGTTTCATTAAAAAACATAGTATAGTATTTGAACAACGTACATTCTAAATGTCAAAAATGGTAGGTGGATCCTGTTACAGAACAAGAAAATCCACATCCAGGCACTCAAAGTTAGAAAGGTAAAAAGCTTTTATTTTAAGTTAAAAAAACACCAACGCGTATCAGCATATCAGTACATTCTAAATGCTTCCAAAACGTAGTCAACTGATTGCCAGATAAAATGTATGTGCTCCAAGTTTCCATTTGATCTTTTTCCGTTTGACACTTTATCTTGAACTGGTAGGTGTGTTCAGCACTATATTGGTATTTTTGAGTGTATATCAAATTTATCCTGAAATTATACTATAATTAGGGCTGTCAATTAAACACATTAATTTGTGTAAAAAATTACTTTCAATAATTTACAGGCCCAGACCTGTATGTCATCTCACATTGCATGCAGTTTAATTACAAACATAATGCAGAGCAATGACTGACTGCATTGATGAAGCCTATTAGAATGCATTTAAAATGCAACTAAAATTTAAGAAATGGGGCAAAAAATGGCCCTGTATGGGTTTTTGCCTTATATTAATTTCATTTCATAAAGTTTAATAATATCACAGAGTGCTGTTTTTTCCCAAATAACTGTATGATTGCAAATGTGACATTGATTTTACACAACAATTTAAGAAGGTAATATTGTGTTACATTTTAGACAAAATATTGTCTGTTTTTTCTGAATTTCACCAATGAAAATAGTTTTAAAAAAAAAACGGTTGTGCGTCTCTGAGCAACACACAGAGGTGTTTCATTACTGTATGAATCCTTGGTTTTTAACCAACTCAATGCCCAGAAAAGTAGTAAAGACATATTTAAAACAGTCCATGTGACTACAGTGGTTCAACCTTAATGTTATGAAGTGACGAGAATACTTTTTGGGCACCAAAAAACAAAATAACGTCTTTATTCAACAATTTCCTCTAATGACACAATTTTCATTTTTAGGTGAACTAACCCTTTAAAGCTAAAGTTAACAACTATGCACTTTCCAAAATAATTTTTTCCAACAATATAAAAACAGTGAAAAAAACAAGACAACAGACAAAGCTGCAATCTGCTTGTTAAAGCTACAATATGTAGATTTCGCTGCTAGAGCTTGTCAAAACAAAATGATAAAAGAAAAAAATAAAGGCGTAGCTTGATGACGGCAAGTTTGAGCGCAGAAAGTTGGGGCAGTCATGGCCTAATGGGTAGAGAGTCAGACTTGTAACCCAAAGGTCATGGGTTCGAGTCTCAGGTCCGGCAGGGATTGTCGGTGAGGGGAGTGAATGTCCAGCGCTCTCCCCACCTTCAATACCATGACTGAGGTGAGACCCTTGAGCAAGGCACCGTACCCCCAACTGCTCCCCGGGCGCCGGGTGTGTGTTTACGGTGTGTGTGTTCACTGCTGTGTGTGTGCACTTGGATGGGTTAAATGCAGAGCACAAATTCCGAGTATGGGTCACCATACTTGGCCACATGTCACTTCTTCTTCTTTTTCTTCTTCAGAATCTTGGGAGATGTCGTCTTCACCTCACAGTCAGTGGAAAAGAATCGGGACGGGACTCGGGCAGAAATCATGTTCATGGATGAGATTATTAACGTTACTGTAGTATGAAGCAGAGCAGGACCGAGTGCTGTTTGAGCGGAACGATGCCGCTGAAGCGCGACACATGCCTCAAGAGCAGCGGAACTTTTATTATGCCGCAGTCGCCGCTTCTGCTTCTTCCGGTCAAGTGTATGAGGTAACACAGCGCAGTTTATCATATTAGATACATTTAACTCTGTCAAAAATTATATCATAACGTTACTCGGTGCATTCGCTCGGCGGCTGCTGTGAGACACTTGTTGGACACTGCAGTAAGCTAGATCGATTTTAGAATATCATATCAATAAATGCTGGGTGGCTTGTGTTGATAATTGGCATGCAATTCGTTTTAAAACGTATTGTATGATGGAGAAAATGCTGTATTACTATTAACAAAGCTACTTGACAAAATAGTGTTTTTCTCTGAGGCACGGTAAAGATTTAAACAATAAGACTAAACGTGTTGAGCTAAATAACAATAATTAGTTTTCTGTCTATAAATGTAACCAAACAGTTGTTCCCTTGTCAAATAAAACATGTAATATATTAAAGCGTCTTTGGTTTTTCCATGGTTTCTACAAAATAAAACCGAAAACCGAGGGTAACGCGGATATGACGGCATTGACAAGTACTGTATCCTTGGTTAAAATCGCGATTTTCTCACGATTTATAAATAGTTGGAAACATTTGGGATATTGTAAGTACTCAACTGAACAAAATATATAACACTGGCCTAGTGGTTTTGGGATATTTTACTGCAAAAATGTTACATATTATACCTTTAAGTTCTGATGTATTACACTTTTAAGCAATGCTTTTAAAAACTTACGGTGTACACTACAGTCTCCATGCTCACTGCATACCGGACACCAGTATTTTAATGATTTATAATAGATTTTCAGTAGTATTACATCACATCGTGAGTGTATATTAGCACCGTTCGTTGTTTTCTCTTTTGGTATTCAATAGAGAGTTTGGACCAGGAAGCGGTGACACGTGACGCCAGACTTAACGAGTGGATTATTCACACCTGAGACTTACAGCAAATTTGTGGCTCCCAAACCTCCTCTCAAATATGCGGAAATTGTAGATAAGCAAACTGCTGCAGAAAGTGTCTTTCAGATCCAGGCAGATAAGCCGTCCACTCACCAGCCTCCACAACTACACGAGAGACATGGAAAACACACACAATATTAGAAATATTTCAAAATATGCTTCACATCAGTATTTTTTTTAATTCATGTGCCCTCATTTTCTTTAATCAAAATAACTTCCTCTTGCAACAACATCTCTTCTCTTCTCGTCTCTGGTGACATGTTTTCAGCACAATGACAGGACAAACTGTCACATGAGATCACAGCAATAGCAAACAACATCAACCCAATCAATTCCTGATGGACAAAACTAAGTCCCACCCAACATTTACATCACAATACAAGAAGAAAAGACTATCACACTTTCCGTTTTTATGCTCACTTTAAATGTGTAAATATGATATAGTGCACTGAATTGTTCAAGTAAATTTAAGCAGATTGATGTTATATCTCACCTGCTTGCCCTGCCTGACAGCCTGGAGGTTGTATATGAACAGATCCTGGTACTGAGGCAGAAGCACAGTCAGCAGCACAGCGAGGACTGTAGGAAACAGCAGTAAGCTCTTGGACAGGGGTGCTTTATCTGTAGGACAGCACAGAAGTTGTATTGTTAAATTATTCGTCATGTCAAAGGATTAAAGTTTATATTCCAAACGGGGGACTTATAGGTCCTTTTGGTGAATATGTGAGTACACCAAGTGCAGTCAGACATACTGGTTTACTGGTCAGTGTTAGAGTCATTGAAATAATATTACAAAACGGTTAGTTCCTGTCCTTGATTCTGATTGTTCAATAGCTGGGTTTTATTCACGATAAAAATCTGCTATGACCGCTTCACCTAACAGTTCTGTGTATCACTACACAACCCATGTGGGGCAGTCGTGGCCTAATGGATAGAGAGTTGGACTTGTAACCCAAAGGTCATGGGTTCGAGTCTCAGGTCCGGCAGGGATTGTCGGTGAGGGGAGTGAATATCCAGCGCTCTCCCCACCCTCAATGCCACGACTGAGGTGAGACCCTTGAGCAAGGCACCGTACCCCCAACTGCTCCCCGGGCGCCGCAGCAATGGCTGCCCACTGCTCCGGGTGTGTGTTCACGGTGTGTGTGTACACTGCTGTGTGTGTGCACTTGGATGGGTTAAATGCAGAGCACAAATTCCGAGTATGGGTCACCATACTTGGCCACATGTCACTTCACTTGGATGGGTTAAATGCAGAGCACAAATTCCGAGTATGGGTCACCATACTTGGCCACATGTCACTTCACTTCACACCCTTAGCAACCACTCTTAGCAACATAAACTGTATGTTCTCAACTGATATTGTTCATTGAAGCTTACAGTATTATGTAGAAGAGTATTATGAGAAAGAGATCGAGTGAGCGAGTTTATTACCTGCATTCAGATTTAGCATTTTCCTTCAGGTCAGTCCTATGTTCATAATAAAAAATATGTTTAAATGTCCGATGTATTATCTTGTCCTTTTAAGGGGTTTTCCCATGACTGACAGCACTAGTCAAAGCATTTGTCAGTTGCGTCTTGTTCCGTGTTCACAACAATTCAGTCTTTTCAATATAAAAGTCTTCGCTACTGACTGACACACTCATAAAGACAGTCTTTGCCGCCATCTAATGGCGTAATAATGTAACTTCTGTTGCTGTTCACGGTCAGGGACTATTTTTTCCGGCGGAAGGAGGGCTTTTAGTGACAGTTTACCTCATGAAAGTTGCATTGATACATATTTCTGGCTTTAATATTTGTATTGTGTGGTAACCGTTTTATAAGTAAGCAATAAGGTACTCGAGGCTAGTGCTGTATCGTGAATAAGTCATGGCTGAAGGGGTTGCACTTCACTCCACTTCGCGTCGTGCCTAACAACACCCTTCAGCCGTGACTTATTCACGATACAGCACTAGCCTCTAGTACCTTATTGCCTACTTAAAGTTATTTATATTTTAAATTAATTCATTTTTATGTTTTCAGATCTCATTTTATTAGTTTGTTGTTGTTGTTTGTTTTAGATATTTAAGTACATCCATGTAAACTAAATGAAAATGTGAAATGTTGCCTCGGCAGCTACGTGGGAAAAAATAAGTTAGTTAACTATATTAACCCTGGTATATGTCACCACTTATATCATTAAAGTAACTATTTCTTTAATTATTGTTGAAGTCTACAAAAACAAAAATCAATGGGCCGGTTTCACAGACAGGGCTTAGGCTAAGCCAGGATTAAGCCTTATTTCTATTAGGGTATTTAAGTAACTTTTATAAACATACCATAGAAAAAAAACATTACAGGTGTGCATCTTGAGACAAAACGGTGACACGAACATATTTTAAGACATGTCAGTACAAGTTGCTTTCAGTTAAAACAGCTCAAACATGCATTTTAGTCTAGGACTATCTTAAGCCTTGTCTGTGAAACCGGGGGAATATCTTTAAAACAAGCTTTTCAATTCTTTAAGTACCTTTGTGTTATTCATTCATTTTTGACAGCAGTGTCGAGTCTATTATTGACTAATACCAAAGTTGACACAAGTTTCACTGTGCTCACAATCAGTGTAGGAAACGTGGTATTCTGGCTGAAGCAATGGTTATTATGGTATTTAAAAAAAAATGTAAACCAAACTTCACAAAATAAATAAAGTGGCTTAGAACAGCAAAAGGGAGGGTAAATGAATCTTCATTATTACATCAGTAATAATGTGAACTGAAGCTCTTTGCTGGCGCTTTTCAAGAAGATTGTGATTATGGTGATTTCAGAGAGGAGATAATTCAGTCTCGATATGTCTAGCTCTGATTGTAAAGATTAACACATTAATATACCACATGATCATTGTGTGTCATGTCGCATTTCCAAGAGCAGTACCTGGTTTCACGCCCCCAACCTTTTGAACGACAGCAACACTTCCTGTCTTAAATCACGAGCCAAAGCTAAATCATTTGAAAGCAAGGATGTTATGTGAAGTGCGATAATTATCAGGTGAAGGTCATGACGACTGAGCTTTACACTGAATGAATGACAGCAGGATCTGATCTGATCTTCGTGACATGATGATTTTGAGCTGTACTTACACAATCCCCAAGAACCGGTGGACGTGAACATCATGCCACTTACACGCGGAATATAACGAAGAAGACTAGCAAGATTACGTCTCAAAGGCACTCGATTTACAACGTAAAAACATTAAAAGTTAAAGAGAAATCTCGGTATGAGAAAGGGAAAGGGGAAAGGGTATCGAGGATGGTGCCTCGCAGGAGACAAACTTCTTCCACGTCACTCCTACGAAATAAGCGTTTTGTTTTACAGTAATAGGCCACTAGAGGCCGTGAGTTAGTGACTTTAGCAAAGGTAAGGGTTGTTTCGACTTTGTGCCACAATTCTCCAATTATGACTTAGTATTTTATGATTTTGACTTTGTTTGTCATAATTATACCTTATAAATATGGCTTTCATGTCATAATGTTATTTTTTTTTTTGACTTAGTTGGCCAATGTCAAAATTTCGACATTTTATGTTATATGATTTAGCTAAGCATGTTTTTTTTTTTTTTGTGGCAGAAATGGACTTCCATAGTTTTGGTCAATTGTTTTTCATAACAAATTTACTTACAGAAACTGATCTAAACATGGAAATGTCTGAGTGATTATTCCTGTTTTTAATCATGCGTTGTTTTGTCTTTGATTACAATGGTTATAAATAGCAGTTGCTTATCCAATAACTATGTTTTTAAGAGTGAAAATCCAGTTTTCCATTGCCTTTGTAAACCCTCTCTAGCATTTTAATTTTAAACATGATATTTTAATCTATCCATTGTAAGAAAAGGTAATTTCATTCAAGAACACACTTTAACATGCTAAAACAAACAGAGAAACATCTCCTCTTGCTAAGCTTAAGTTTTTTAGTTGTAAATTTAAATTTATTTACAAAATTTAATTTAATTGCATTTTTTCTTTACATCTATTTTGTTTATCTTTTTTGGTGATGGGGGATGGCACAATTTATTTTAAGTAAATTTAATTACCACTATAAATTCATGCACAAAATTAAAAAATATGTCCTTGTCTAAAATGTACACATGGATATGATGTAACTTTCTTTAATTTGAAGCAGATAAATATGGGAATAATGTACCAAAGAGCAACATAGTGATTTTTTTTTTTTCTGTCAAATAATTTTATTTAGTTGCATCATAATGAGACTACAAAAAATAGTTATTTATTTGTTTAGTAGCAGTAGTAGTAGCAGTAGTGTCATGTCATCTTTATTTATTTTCACTAAAATATGAATATTGTTTAATGACATGTGAAATAGCCTAAGTGTAATGAAACACTGAATCACTGTCCTGTCTCTAGAAGAAAACAGTACGAAGTCCAAAATTTACCTTTTGGAAATTGTGTTGGGCCTTCAGATTGTATTCTACTGCACTGTGATTTATGACCACACGATGGCAGCGCAAACTGCTGGTTTGATTGACTAGTCAGATACACAGATCAGGCATAACATTATGTCCACCTTCCTAATATTGTGTTGGTCCCCGTTTTACTGCCAAGACAGCCTTGACCCATCGAGGCATGGACACCACTAGACCCCTGAAGGTGTGCTGTGGTATCTGGCACCAAGATGTTAGCAGCAGATCCTTTAAGTCTTGTAAGTTGCGAGGTAAGGCCTCCATGGATCGGACTTGTTTATTCAGCACATCCCACAGATGCTCGATTGGATTGAGATCTGGGGAATTTTGAGGCCAAATCAACTCCTCAAACTCATTGTTGTGCTCCTCAAACCATTCCTGAACCATTTTTGTTTTGTGGCAGGGTGCATTATCCTACTGAAAGAGGCCACAGCCACCAGGGAATACCGTTTCCATTAAAGGGTGTACGTGGTCTGCAACAGTGCTTAGGTAGGTGGTACGTGTCAAAGTAACATCCACATGGATAGCAGGACCCAAGGTTTCCCAGCAGAACATTGCCCAAAACATCACACTGCCTCCGCCGGCTTGCCTTCTTCCCATAGTGCATCCTGGTGCCATGTGTTCCCCAGATAAGCGACACATGCACCAGGCCATCCACGCAATGTAAATAAAAAATGTGATTTATCAGACTGGACCACCTTCTTTCTCCATGGTCCAGTTCTGATGCTCATGTCCACTGTTGGTGCTTTCGGGGGTGGACAGGGGTCAGCATGGGCACTCTGACTGGTCTGCGGCTATGCAGCCCCATACACAACAAACTGTGATGCACTGTGTATTCTGACACCTTTCTATCAGAACCAGCATTAACTTCTTGAGCAATTTGTGCTACAGTAGCTCGTCTGTTGGATCGGAACACGGCCAGCCTTTGCTCTCCACTCATGACCCTGTCGCCGGTTCACCACTTTTCTTTCCATGGAACACTTTTGATAGATACTGACCACTGCAGACCGGGAACAACCCACAAGAGCTGCAGTTTTGGAGATGCTCTGACCCAGTCGTCTACCATCACAATTTGGCCCTTGTCAAACTCACTCAAATCTTTTTTTTTAAAAGGAATTTAATGACTTGATGAAATCACCCAAAGTGGAACAGATTTACTGTGTTCTTGATGTCTTTCCTTTTTATGGAGAAATTCCTATATATAGGAATTACACAGCATCCACAGTGGGCCATATCCACTGTTCTTCTTGCCCATCCTGTGTGTCTTTTGTGTGTTTTTTAGAACCTGCATTGTGAGTCTCCTTTAATATTTGACAGTAGGCCTACCACTATGTGAACATTTCATCAAAATACAAACTTGTTTTCACTCATCCCATTGTTCAGTCAATTCATCCATGTAGTGTGTGGTTTGATTGTTTTTTTATTTGACCTTCAATAAAACTGAATTATCTGTGTTGTTTTGTCCAGTTATAGGCCTATGGGAGATTCTTTGAAGAATACATTTTGAAAAATATGGTTAACCAAACAGTTGATGGACCCCATTGACTTCCATAGTATGGGGAAAAAAATACTATGGAAGTCAATGTGCCCCATCAACTGTTTGGTTTCCGACATTCTTCAAAATATCTTCTTTTGTGTTCAACAGAAGAAAGAAATTCATACAGGTTTGGAACAACTTGAGAGTAAATGATTACAGAATTTTAATTTTGGGTGAACTAACCCTTTAAAGGAATTACAAAAACAGGCTTACATTTTTTTGAGTGTACAAATAGCCAAATTGATTGCTATCATACACACAAAAAAATAAAGCCAATATGGCTTTAACTAGTTTCCAATGATGAAACGGGCCGTTTGGCTTTTGATAAATGATCAGCGCTATATCGTCTGACTTCAATTTCACAAACAAGAGCTTTCTCTGCTGGAGAATTAATGAAAACAAGACATCTTTCATTTGAGCCGGTTTGAAAGCTCAGCTGCAAGTCAACGTCAAGCTGCTACATTAAGTAAAATACTTTTGTTTGTTCCCCACTGCTGGCTTTGAGATAAATTAGCCTGTTTGTGTAATGACCATCTGTTGGGTGTTTTAGACGTGTTGCGCAGGCTGGCGGTGACGATGCTTATGGGGAGTTACTGGTTTTCATAAGATAATCATGAAATAGGACACAGTAGTCATGCCTAATGGAGATAAAGGAAGACATCAGCTTCTGTGTCCCAACTATTGCCAACTGACGGAGGTTTCTGAGGTACTTGAGTTGTCTGAAAGGTGTAAGAAAGCGAGAAATGGCTCATCTGGGTCAAGGTGCCCTTGTTACATTGCAATTATACAAATAAGTCTTTGTAGCCTAATATTAATTAACAACATGTACTACTATATAACTAGGGTTAGAGTTATTTGTTTGTAATTATTAGGGGTGACCCTGAATAGTCGACGATTCGATGCTTCGATAGGAGGAGCCTGATTCGACTACCAATCTCACAGTCGAATCTTCGCAGAGGTGTTATGAAACAAGATATGGGCCTCTATATCTGATTTTAGATGTACCGTTTCTTTCCTAATAGGTTAATATACAGCCTATTATGTTAATGCTGTAAATAAAAATGTGAAAAGAAATAAGCTTTTAATATAATTTTAATATGCGTGAATAAATCCATGTGACAGATTTAAGTTTCACTTCCATGATCCGTGACAGACAGACGAGCATCTCGGCAGCAGGGATTAAATCTTTAACAATGTCTGGGATAAGAAAATCTAACGTGTAGAATTGGATGCACTTTGAAATGGTAAAAGATGATCCAAAAAACGTATGTCATAGTAGGCTACTCAATAACGACAAACATTGCGGCACGCTTCTGCCGGCCAACGTTAACGAGCTGACTATAGCGCGCTATTTGAAAAGACTCAAAAGGACACTGGCAGATCGCGTGAAAGACTGGATTTTTCTCTCTAAATCAGGTAGGGTAGCCTACAAGTGATTTCAAAACATTTCAGCCGGTTCTAATTTGATTTTTGGATGCTGTGAATGTTTAGCTAAAAAGACTGCCACGCAGTTTAGCGTTTATTCTCTCTGCAAAAGACAAAGTTGACAATTCTGGCTATACTTTCTTTATTTGAATAATTTCTTTCATTTTAATTTATTTATTGATCACTCTGAGTTATCTAATTTAACTATTTTTGTGGCTTGTATTTTGAATATACACAAAAGGTCATTGCAATAGAGGCTGGCTGTTCACAGAGCTCTGTGTCCAAACACATTAATAGAGAGGCGAAGGGAAGGAAAAGATGTGGTAGAAAAAAGTGTACAAGCAATAGGGATAACCGCACCCTGGAGAGGATTGTGAAACAAAACCCATTCAAAAATGTGGGGGAGATTCACAAAGAGTGGACTGCAGCTGGAGTCAGTGCTTCAAGAACCACTACGCACAGACGTATGCAAGACATGGGTTTCAGCTGTCGCATTCCTTGTGTCAAGCCACTCTTGAACAACAGACAGCATCAGAAGCGTCTCGCCTGGGCTAAAGACAAAAAGGACTGGACTGCTGCTGAGTGGTCCAAAGTTATGTTCTCTGATGAAAGTAAATTTTGCATTTCCTTTGGAAATCAGGGTCCCAGAGTCTGGAGGAAGAGAGGAGAGGCACACAATCCACGTTGCTTGAGGTCCAGTGTAAAGTTTCCACAGTCAGTGATGGTTTGGGGTGCCATGTCATCTGCTGGTGTTGGTCCACTGTGTTTTCTGAGGTCCAAGGTCAACACAGTCGTATACCAGGAAGTTTTAGAGCACTTCATGCTTCCTGCTGCTGACCAACTTTATGGAGATGCAGATTTCATTTTCCAACAGGACTTGGCACCTGCACACAGTGCCAAAGCTACCAGTACCTGGTTTAAGGACCATGGTATCCCTGTTCTTAATTGGCCAGCAAACTCGCCTGACCTTAACCCCATAGAAAATCTATGGGGTATTGTGAAGAGGAAGATGCGATATGCCAGACCCAACAATGCAGAAGAGCTGAAGGCCACTATCAGAGCAACCTGGGCTCTCATAACACCTGAGCAGTGCCACAGACTGATCGACTCCATGCCACGCCGCATTGCTGCAGTAATTCAGGCAAAAGGAGCCCCAACTAAGTATTGAGTGCTGTACATGCTCATACTTTTCATGTTCATACTTTTCAGTTGGCCAAGATTTCTAAAAATCCTTTCTTTGTATTGGTCTTAAGTAATATTCTAATTTTCTGAGATACTGAATTTGGGATTTTCCTTAGTTGTCAGTTATAATCATCAAAATTAAAAGAAATAAACATTTGAAATATATCAGTCTGTGTGTAATGAATGAATATAATATACAAGTTTCACTTTTTGAATGGAATTAGTGAAATAAATCAACTTTTTGATGATATTCTAATTATATGACCAGCACCTGTGTATATATATAGGATATTTTAAGGTTTATTGATCCAAAATGTTTTTATTCATTTTCTTCTAGGCCTATATCTTTGAATGGTGTTCTGTAGGCTACATCGTGGCTGTGAATGTTTATCCACATTGCCTTTCATTTGTTTAAAAAAGATAAAATCATTGTCAGTTTCGTCTATCACTTGACAGGCAGTTTGGTCGCTTTATTAGAAAGTTGTTTCTCCGTGCTGTGTGTGAAAGAAAAAAAAGCTGTCTTAAGCCGCGGGTATAGGCCTTACTTCATTTTCCGTGTTTCCTATAGCCTATGTCAGACTGTACGACAGTCAAGACGCGTTAAAAACGGACAAGCGCTTGAAAACTTGTCTGGAGTTTTACATCGTCAACCCACACTCATATTTTAGGATCCTCAAAATTTGTCTCAGACGACCAAATCGTGGCCAAAATCGCTCAGTGTTCACCTGCCTTTAGTCGCCCGACGAACAAAAACTGCCCGACGGCCGACCGTCGGCTTGGTGTGTTCAGGGCTTAAAGCCCTGGATACACTGCACGATTTTAGCAATCCTATAAGATCATTACTTTATCACACACAACATGAATCTACTAAATTTGGGTACGACATGCATGCAGACTGTACGATGATGACACCTGTTGAATCGTAGGCTACGATGCAAGTTTCTATAGAAGAATAAAACGTCATCAGCATGCGCTAGTGGTAAACAAAACACTATGTTGAATCACACTTTGGCAGTTGTAGTTTTTATGTGTGCTGAAAATAAAAAGGAAGCGGTGAAAGAAGAAGGGAAAAGAGCTTGAGGTGGTTTTAAGTTTTAGCGCCATGTTGCATTGATTTTAGGGCGCATTTTTATTGGCTGGTCAGTAGACGTTGGTCGTAGCAGCAGATATACTGTGCGTTGATCAGGCTGAATTTCTTACACTGTCAGAAAACTACTGTAGGCTATCTTTGTTCGCAAGACCGGGAAAATGGCTGTCTTTGAACCTCTCTCACTGTAAAGGACCACCGATTAAGAGCCACGTTCCCAGAAATCGCCACGATGGCAATCTTTCGTCTGGGACAGCCAAAAATCGTGCAGTGTATCCCGGGCTTAAAATGTGTAAAGGCGGGTGCACACTGTGCGATTTTGGCCACGATTTGGTCATCTGAGACAAATTTTGAGAATCCTAAAAGATTCCTAGGCAAAAATCTGTCTTTGATCGCTAGTTTGGCATGTTCACAGACAGCCGATTAATGACCGTTGCAATCAAATTTGACCTCAGACGAAATTCTGGCAGTGTCAGAAGATTTGGCGCACAGTCCTTGTTTTTCAAGGTAAGCCGTGATCAAAATTAACGCTAGAGATTTCTTTGTTAGCCACCATTTCAGTCCCTAGTGTAATGCAGCTCACTGTCCCCGAATGTGTGTGGGTGGATGATGTAAAACTCCGGACAAGTTTTCAAGCGCACGTCCCTTTTTAGCGCGTCTTGACTGTCGTACAGTCTGACATATAGGACAGCTGAGCTCCCACAGTGTGTTCGTACAGTCTGACAAGCAACAATCGTAAAGGACTATTATAAATCGCTCAATGTGCACCCAGCTTTAAAGAGACACTAAAATAACTTGTTACCTAATCTGTTTTAGTGAGCATATAGACCTACACCTTTTCGAGCTAAAAGTATCCTAAAATGAGATGTAAGTGCCACAGTGGAATAAATACCCAGCTAACTGGGAATGTTCTCAGAACTGTGGCAAACGTTCTGACAAGTTTCTTTCACATTTATGAAACCAGTAACGTTAACAGAATGTCTTTTATAATGTTTTCAAAATGTTAGCACTAAAAATATTGTTTATACATTGCTCATGGAAAGTTTAGTTGGACATTCATTTTTAAACTTGGACAACTTTTTTTAAACATTAGCCTACTACTTACTGATTGCAGATATTTTATATAACATTCAAAAGTAACAAACACAATGTTTGCAAAATTATAAAATGGAATGTTCGGTACATTCAGAGATCAATCAAAAATAATGTTTTTAACTTAATGGGAATGTTAGGAAACTTTTTAGAAGTTAGCTGTTAGCTGGTTAACAGGCAACAAATAAAACCACAGCATACACTCTTTTCCTGTCACTGCTTTATCATAATTTTGATCATGTCATTATCCAAATGAAAGCACTACAGGACTGTATTATTTTGACAGGACATATAGGCTAACCCATAATGAGATGATGGGAAACCAATCACAGATGCCTCAAAATAAAGTACATAAGTCCAATTATTTTTTATGACCAGCCTGAATCACATGGGTCTGTCATGCAAGGACTTTGTAGTAAAAGTAAAAACTGCTCTTTGATCGTAATCTCAGAGCAGTCAAAACTCGCATGCAAGAGGAAGAGATGGAAAATGGATCCCAGATTAACCTTGAATTCAACAGCACACACCTTGTCATGTCTCATTTTAGTTGTATTAAAATGTGTGCTAATGGGAAGCTAAACAGGCAATTCTTCACCACTTGTGTTTCTTTCCAACCTCTCTAATCTAATTTCTCACTGATATTTAGCTAATGCTAAAACTATTTTGACTTTTCTAGCAGCTGTATTCAATATGATATTTAAACAGTAAGTAAGGCTTGTGATGGAGCCAACAGATGACTGAAAGGAAATACTGGTATTAGTCATAAAGACGAGAAACCGCAGAATTTTGCCACAGTCATGTTTATTCATTCATAACATTCAAATTCACTGAATGTGAAACTTATGAACTGAACAAAGATAGTCATTATTTTTCTGATGTACATCATTACATTTATTTTTCTTAAATTAAATCAATTTTTCATTTCAAATAGTCTCAGTATAACCTGTAAAAATGGAAGCTAAAATAACATTTAGTCTGAAAGCCAGACATAATGACCAAATCACCTTGTTTACATGAAAAAAGAACAGAAGAAAAAAGAGTAAAAGACCTGAATGGAAGAAAAAGTAGCTATGTTTCTGTCTTTGTCAACCTCAACAAATTAGAGTGTGTTTTCTTGTAATAAAGAAAATCCAGATTTGTCGGCAGCACTGTCTCCTGCTGTTTGCTTTGTCCATTAAAAGGAAATGAGCAGATGGCAGTTGGCCTCCTCTCGTCCTTTTTTCTCTTCTCCCTCTCTCGATGTATCTCCCTTTCTGCATCCTCATTGTCCATTAATCTCTCTCTTCACAATCTGCCTGAGTATAGAGCTGACAGCGAAGCCCCCAGGGAGAGGGAGGGAAAACAAGCCAATCCAGCTGTCAGAAGTCCAGCGAAGGGACATAAGTCCTCTCAAGCACCCAGTGCCCCTGTCAAGCAGCTTGAGTGAGAGCACGCACGCACACACACACTCACACATATCTGTGACAAGGCAATGGAAAAATCAGACAAAACAAACAAACAAAACAATATATTCTCATTATACAGATATCCTTACAGCAAAGGGTAGAATGTGAAAAATGTCTTACAGTGAGTTGTTGTCCAGGTGCAATTGTGACTTATTGGGATAATTCAATTCACTCACCTTCATGTCGTTCCAAACTTGTTTGACTTTATTTCTTCTGTGTAACCAAAACTACTGCTACTAAGATCTTTAGCCTCTCATTACTTACAACTTTGTAACTTGACTGATAAATATCAAGAAATTGTCACAAATATAAGAAATAAAGTAGCATTTGTGAAAAATTGAGTCATATTTACAAGAATGAACACGTGTTTAACACATTTTAACAAGCACGTACAACATCAAAGCTGTGATAATGATTTCAGAAGCCCTCAAATAATGCTGAGGAGGTGCCTGGACTGGGATGAATAACATTTCTCATTTCCTTATTTATTTCATATTGTGCCAGCAGTAACTGGAACACATTCAAGCACAGTTCAATATCAATTTGACTTTGGCAGCACCTTGTTTTGTGTTTTAGGTGAATACGGGCCTCTAAGCTTAAGGCTCTGGGCCTCTGACCACTTTAATGTTGACCACTTTTAAAATGCATCACACTTTTGAGTGTCAGAAGTACAAGCACCTATGTGTTTTGATTGCCCACAATGACATTCAAAGGCCCATTCCCACAACAACATTCTCATTCTTTTTAACTTATGAATTTACATTGACATGGCTTTTCAGTTGTTCATGAATTACTGGACAAAGGATAAGGATTTTTACTCACAATTTCTAAAATACTTTAGAGCCACAAAATTGAATTTTCATTATAAAAATGCCCATGGAGCTTTAATGTTTTATTTATTTACATGACTTCTAGAGGTCTAGAAATCACACATTTAAAAATAGGCTTTCTCATATATCCAGGTTTTGTATCATTCTCTAATGATATTGTTATTTTTATATTTTTATAGTATATTTTTTTCATATATGTGTACTTAGACAAGCTTATATAAAAACTAAATATGCAGTTGGTATGTTACCCAAGATCATATTGCTTCAAAAAAGAATTTAGAAATTTTTAGCCAATGTTATTGTATGTTGCAACAGGTTTTCACTCTCAACATGTATTGACACTTGGTCAGGACTCCTCAGTGTCACTTTTTAATGCAGCTCTTTAGTGTGTGTCAGATCAATATGCAGTTCATTCTTTGCATTTGTAAAAGTAGAAATGATTTTATAAATTCATACTTTCATAGATATTTTGGAGCACCTAACCCCACTCCTACCCACTTCTCAAAAAATATATATGTAACATACAAACATTTATGTAACATGTAAAAACACATAACATGTAAATAGAAGTACAGTCACAGGTTTTTATTGCACAACCTGACCAAAAACTGTACAAAAATGAGGTTAAAAAATGATGTAAAAAAAAAAAACTCATGTTCAAAGGTTTCTCACTGAAAGCAGTAGAGTACCAGCACGTCAAAAAAAAAAAATGGATGCAAAAGTTAAAATGTTTTGCCGAGGGGTCCTGACCAAGCATCCATATGTGTACAGTTGGGAGTGAGAATGTGTTGCATCTGATACAAAATATTAAATCAAATGTCATCTGCAACAAATTATGCTAGACTTTTTTTTTATCAGGACTTTCTGAAAAAAACACTTAAGACAATAAGATTCCATTTGTTAACATTTATCAGTGCATCATATCATTAGCTAACAATAAACAAAAGCATTATTTAAAGCATTCATTAGTTCATGTTCATTTATATGTATATTGTGTAAATGCATTTAAAGCAAACTATTAAATAAAACTATGTTTTATTTGTCCATTTAAAATGTGATTTATTAATTTCCATTTTTTATTTTTAAACAATTAAATTGATAACTGATTCCTTCATTTTATTTTTAAAATGTCAATTAAAGGTAGGGTAGGCAACATCGGAGAGATTAGCAATAGCAAGCTGGCTTTAAAAGCATCTGCAAAGCATCACGAGAGATGGTGTTAAATTACCTCATGTCTCAAAGCACATAACATGAAAAATATTAGCCTAATGAATGTAAACAACTAACAGAGCTCTGACCACCTGACTGCTGAAGATTCATTTTGATGCTGATTGTGTTGCCATAGACTCAGGTGTCCTACCTGCCTGTCAACCTGTATTTGCATACCGTGGGACCGAATGCAATGATTGGATGAACATTTTTTGGTCCTGAGACTGTCACTGAAGATATATGTAATTTTTTTAATATTAAGATCACTTCTATTATTGATTGGTATCAGGATGTGAAGAGAGTTTCAACTAGGGATGTCAATTTACAAAAATTCCCATAATTGATCGTTGTTTGTATTAACGAAAAATGCTGCATACGAATGATGCTTTTGTGCCACGTTTGGTTGGTAACTTGCAAAACATTAGTAAAACATGGTAGATCGCACATTTTTATTTAGAGCAGGTGGTCTCGAACGAGCCTAAACACAACACAAGAAAATGCGTAGATCACATGACATGCTGCTTGGCTAAAGCTATAGGACTTCTGGGATCTGATGCAGTGTTTTCCAACGTCATTTGAAAGTTCAACCAATGGAAACTGGATCTTGGGTATGGTGGGTGTGTATCAATCCAACACTGTTTTACGGCTGGAGTGTGCTTGGATTGGTTTGATCGCTCATATTGACAGGTCTTGATTTACCAGAAGCTCATCACTCATCAACCAGGATCTTATTACTTGTACTTTTGTTGTGGCGTTTACACAAGTTTGTAGTTCTTATGTTCAGTAAAATCACTTGTTTGTAGGGTTTTTTGGACCCTTGGTTAATTATGTTTCGAAATAAACAGCTAGTTTACCTAATCCTTTGCATGGCTTGAAGACATTAATACACTGTTTTGCGCATGAGCTTCACCCACCTCAAAATTACCATTCTAATGGTGACCTTGCTTAATCGACCATCGATAAGTTTTATTAAACTGTTATCGACAATTAATCGTTAACATCCCTAGTTTCAGTTTACCAGTTTAACAAAAAGTGTTTATGAAAAACATTGCCTAACCTACCTTTAATATGTGCTGTTGTTCATTAGTTCATAATGTTATTGAAATCTTACTAAAAAATGCTACCAAATTACCTTTCACTAGCTGGTCCCAAAGTCGTTTTTAGTGGATGAATGAAGTCATTTACCATCAGGTTCACACAGGTGTCCTAGCAGAGTAACCACGGGTGCAGTTCTTCACATTAACACTGACATTTCACAGCCAGAAAGTGTCCCACATCGTGTCTTCCTTTTGAACAATGCATTGTATTTTTCAGAAGTGTTTTCTTTAAAATGTTTGTACTGTATTTCTTTGATATTTTGATAATGTTAAATGTTTAAGTGTTACTTACAGTGAGTGTCCACATGCTTTTTGGGACTGCTGCATGTCTGTTAACTTCATTCCTTTTTGTCATGAAAAAGCTGAACTAAATAAACAGTCCCCACCTTTGTCAGGATCACTAAATTCACCATCATTTCCTCAGAGGGCAGTTTAAAATCAAAAGTTGATCTCCTCTCCCTTTCCTCTTCTCGAGAATGAGTCAATTTCACGGCACATTATCCCTGCACCATTCTCCCTTTCCCCCGACTCTCTCTCTCATTAGGAGCGAGAAGGAGCAACATGAATTAGTAATGACAGTGAAAGGTTTGAAAAGCTGAGCGCTACTCTCTTGCCCTTTCATTACCCGTCTACGGCCTGACTCTCATCCTGCTTTAACACTCATTTGGATAACTTGTCCTGCACCTCTGTACTAATGTATAATAGCCACTCTCTGATTAGATTATACATTTGCGCTACTCCGTCGTGGCTGGATGTCTTACAGACTGTGACGAGCCATTCAACAGTCTTGTTAGAGTCATTTTGGTTCACAACGGACCCATAGATGAATGTGAGATTTATAGAAGAAGATAAAAGTGATCACTAAAGGGGAAAACATCTGCCACCCCCCAGTGTTGACTGTATAGACTGCAGTTTTAGTATGCAAATGCAGCTTGCCACAATCAGAGTTAAGGATCACCAAGTACAATTAGACTTGTATAATAGTTAATAAATGTACCAATCCTCTCAGATTGAGTTGATAAGGCAACTTTGGTCTAGTGTAATCCATTTTCACACATATAGCAAACAAATTATTGTCTGGACAGAACTGTACAGTAACTCTGAGTGCACCAACTTGATACAAGAGCTAGGTGATGAAAAATGCCTCTCCCTTTCAAGGTTGATTGAAACTTTAACCTCATATTCAATACGCCAGAGAGACCTGGAATGTGCCAGAGACTGGGCTTTTTCCACAATAGGGGCCTGAATAATGCAACAATCAGTCAATTATTCATCTCTCCTGGCTTCTTATTATGTTCAGAGAGAGAAAGAGAGAGAGCATACCGCTAAACAGTACAGCTTGAGTGATTGGCTAAATGCTGCGTCAACACATTTAGTGCATGTGCTCTTGAGAAAAGCGAAAGTGTCTATCTCTATGACTCTGTCTTGGAAGTTTAAAATAACATAAAATAAAAAAA
>RJVU01023003.1:987497-1120511 GCA_003731715.1 Anabarilius grahami
ATGATAATGAGGCATTGTGAATTTTTACCAGATGTCAACTAGAACAAGAGTGTCTTTATGTCTTGGAAGTAAAATAAAATAAATCAAGAGTAAAATAGATTAAAAAAATAAATAAAAAATTAAAATAAATAATAAACAAAACAACAATGAAGCATTGCATGATTTACCAGTGGTAAACAAAAACAAGAGTGTTAGGGTAGACGTAAATCTATTTGCATTTGACTACTTTGATTTTGTGTTGCTGTAGAAGTCACACAAAACAAGTATCAGTCAGTCAGTTTTTGAAACGTCTCCCTTGTAAAGCATGTGGGAAAAATCTTTATTGTTTTCCAGATGGACAGGACAGAAGTAACGACATGCCAGCATGCTCTCCATGTCGGGTAGGATAATAAACGGCAACTGAACAAAAAATAACTTAGATACAAGAAACCTTATTAAAAACGTTTGTATTGATTTTCTAAATCTACAGCGTACAATGCACAGTAGCATGTCTACACTTTTATGTACATATTTGATGAATTTTGAGACATTTCTGCTATGATCCCTTTTACAACAATGACAAAAAAGAAAATCTGGACAGCTATACTTTCTTTTTGAAATAACAGACAGATACACAATACGCATTTAAATGTAGTGTCTATATTTGATAAATAACTAAATAAATTGAAATCTTTCTTTAGACACCTCCCTTCAGGAAATGATGCTTTGAAATTGACTTAAAACTTGAAATGATAGAAGGGCATTAAATGGCAAAGTCTGATTTAAATATTTAATCTGTCAGTGTAGTCAGGCAGATTTAAATGCTTTATAAAATGTTTTTAATGTCTCAGTGTTGCGAAAAGTCCCTGGTTATCCAACCAGGTGTGCATTGTGATGCCATTTTCTTCTCAGCCATCTGATGACGATAGCTTGGCTCACGCTTCATTCTACTGAATGCTGACTTTCGATGGCCATAATAATCTTGTCAAGTCCTTGAGCTGTAACACACTGACAACAGCCTATAAAATTGCCTCATTGTCTTCCATCAGTCCTCCAGCAGAATTGCAAACGTTATTTACCAGGCAATTGACTACAGTCTCTTCTATACAGTATGAATGCGTTTGCTCCTTGTCTTCGTTCTTCAGTACATCATTGTGGACTTCAGAAAGAGCCTTCCATCTGTGGACAAAAACAATGGTATGAATGAAGCTCGGCTGATGTCACAAGCAGCATATAATGAACAGACAAATCCATAATGTTCTAACGTGTAGACTGAGAGGGAGATGAAAGGATTGTTAAAGGAGAAGATGTAGTATTTGAATAAATGTCAAAGAAAACAAAAAAGAGCCCTTCCCTCCCTTTCCTCTCAACCAAGACGAAAAGAGAAAGCAAACCCTTTGAAAGATTAATTACAACACATAGATTATGTAAATTCTGCCCATGCAAATTTTTCATGAGGACAATTAAGGGACCATTAATTACTGCTCCCCTTTCTGTCTTTAGTCTTTCTTTCCTTTTTGCGTCAGTGGCATTTAATTTCATTTTACATTCAATGTTTTAAATGTTTAATATTCTAACAAAGGCTTGTGTGATATATATATATATATATATACACACATACATATATACATATATACCAGTGGCGGCTACTGGTCTGTCAGAGAGGGGAAGCTCATTTTCGGCCTACATCATAAAATTGTCTATTTATTTAAAAGTAAATTCTGCCCAACGTTCCTTTTCAAGAAAATGGTCTGTGACCCTGTCGTCCCAACTAGGAGTCTTTTCAAGTAAAAAAATATTAAACTCTGTAAAACTGAAACAAGGAATGCGGTGTATAATTGTGTGAAATGTATGATGAAAATCAAGCAATTTCGCCAAGCAAATATCAAAGAAATAGGTTGCAGCAGTTTTATTTCGACTGAACTTGAGAAATCCGCGATGGGACTGAGCGCGAATAGCTTCAGTGATTCCTTATAGTACAGAATCGCTGTCAGTCAAAAGGAGATGCAGTCTTTCGACAGACCCTCCAATCATCACGCAGAAGCTCGGAGTCCGGGCCAGCCCACTCCCCATTCACCCCCAGAGACGCTGAGCGTCCGTGGGCGGGACATAATCGCAGCGTTTATCCAATGACCGTCTAGTTTCGAAGCGCTGAAAAAAACCGTTCAAAGCAGCCCCATTGAAGTCAATGGACGCTGGGCTTCAATAGGGAAATGCACTGTGACGCTGCGGGAATGTATGAGAAGGAAATCGAGTCAGCCGACCTGCTATATGTAACTGATTCTGAACGAACTCGTCTTTGAGATGAACGTTTTCTAACGCATTTTTTGTCAATAAAATGTTAATACAATAGTACATATTTGACCATTAATTTTGTGACATTATAAGGGAAGCCGAGCTTCCCTTGCAGTCTTAAAGAAATCGTCCCTGATATATACATATATAAACTGAGCTCTGTTCTTCAGAAAAATCCTCCATGTCCAGCAGATTCTTCAGTTTTCAAGGATTTTTTGCATATTTGAACCCTTTACAGCAGTGACTGTATGATTTTGAGATCCATCTTTTCCCACTGAGGACAATTGAGGGACTCAAACACAACTTTAAAAAAGGTTCAAACATTCACTGATGCTCCAGAAGGAAACACGATGCATTAAGTGTCGGGAGGTGAAAACTTTTTGAATTTAAATATCAAGGTAAATTGTACTTAATTTGTCTTCCGGGAAACATGCAAGTATCTTCTGTTGCTTCCGAAGGGAAGTACTAAATGAAAAAAAAATTTATTTCAACTAAATAAGAAAAATTTGGACTTCTTCATCCTGTTCAAAAGTTTTCACCCCCCGGCTCTTTATGCATCGTGTTTCCTTCTGGAGCATCAGTGAATGTTTGAACCTTTTTTAAAAGTTGTGTTTGAGTCCCTCAATTGTCCTCAGTGTGAAAAGATGGATCTTAAAATCATACAGCCACTGCTCTAAAGGGTTCAAATATGCAAAAAAATCCTTGAAAACTGAAGAATCTGCAGGACATGGAGGATTTTTCTGAAGAACAGAGCTCAGTTTAACTGCTCAGAATAAACAAGGGACTCATGAACAACCATCACAAAACAAAAAAACAGTCATAGATCATCCAGGTAACCACACACAGTATTAAGAATCAAGGGTTCCCAAACTTTTGAACGGAGATATTTTAATAAATTCAGCTACTTTTTTGTCTTGTGGATTATATGTATACATCTTTCATGTCAAATATCTTACTTAGGACCGTACTAAATAAAAAATAGCATGCATTTTGTATGATCTCTCTTATTTTGTTAAAATTATTCACATTTTCAGATTCTGCAAGGGGTTCCCAAACTTTCGCATACCACTGTATATACAGGTGCATCTCAATAAATTAGAATGTCGTGGAAAAGTTCATTTATTTCAGTAATTCAACTCAAATTGTGGAACTTGTGTATGAAATAAATTCAATGCACACAGACTGAAGTACTTTAAGTCTTTGGTTCTTTTAATTGTGATGATTTTGGCTCACATTTAACAAAAACCCACCAATTCACTATCTAAAAAAATTTGAATACTTCATAAGATCAATAAAAAAAAGGATATTTTAAACAGAAATGTCAGGCTTCTGAAAAGTATTTTCATTTCTATACACTCAATACTTGGTTGGGCCTCCTTTTGCATGAATTACTGCATCAATGCGGCGTGGCATGGTAGGTGTAATGGAAGCCCAGGTTGCTTTGATAGTGGCCTTCAGTTCATCTGCATTGTTGGGTCTGGTGTCTCTCATCTTCCTCTCGACAATACCCCATAGATTCTCTATGAGGTTCAGGTCAGGCGAGTTTGCTGGCCAATCAAGCACAGTAACACCATGGTCATTGAACCAGCTTTTGGTACCTTTGGCAGTGTGGGCAGGTGCCATATACTGCTGGAAAATGAAATCAGCATCTCCATAAAGCTTGTCAGCAGAAGGAAGCATGAAGTGCTCTAAAATTTCCTGGTAGATGGCTGCGTTGACTGTGGACTTCAGAAAACAGAGTGGACCAACACCAGCAGATGACATGGCAGCCCAAATCATCACTGACTGTGGAAACTTCACACTGGACTTCAAGCAACATGGTTTCTGTGCCTCTCCACTCTTCCTCCAGACTCTGGAACCCTGATTTCCAAATGAAATGCAAAATTTACTTTCATCTGAAAAGAGCACTTTGGACCACTGAGCAACAGTCCAGTTCTTTTTCTCCTTAGCCCAGGTAAGACGCTTCTGACGTTGTCTTTGGTTCAGAAGTGGTTTGGTACGTGGAATGTGACAGTTGTAGCCCATTTCCTGAAGATGTCCGTGTGTGGTGGCTCTTGATGCACTGACTCCAGCTTCAGTCCACTCCTTTTGAAGCTCTCCTAAGTTCTTAAATCAGCTTCGCCTGACAATCTTCTCAAGCCTGCGGTCATTCCTTTCACTTGTACACCTTTTCCTACCACACTTTTTCCTTCCAGTCAACTTTCCATGAATATGCTTTGACACAGCACTCTGCGAACAGGCAGCTCTTTCAGCAATGACCCTCTGTGGCTTACCCTCATTGTAGAGGGTCTTGATGATCGTCTTGGACAACTGTCAAGTCAGCAGACTTCCCCATGACTGCTGTTGGGATTACTGACCTAAACCCAGTATTTATACCCTGAGAATGGTAATTTAATAGAACTTGAAATTAAATATTCTAATAATTTGAGATACTGATTTTTTTATTTTGATGAGCAGCAAGCTGTAAAACAAAAGCTGTCAAAAAAGTCTGGAAATATTTTACTTTATGTCTAATAAATCTAGAATATATTTAAGTTTTACTTTTTTAATTAAATTACAGAAAAAAAAAAACTTTTTCATGATATTCTAATTTATTGAGATGCACCTGTATATAAGAAGGAGAGATGGAAGACATTGTGTTCTATTTTTATCAATACTGAACATTACAAGAGAAAAATACATTTAAATATAGATCCATAAAGAAACAATACAACAAAACATGGACAGATTACTTGTCCATTCAGACATTTGTACCTTGTAATGTTCTGTCAGTGTCTGTTTTGATGCTGTTATGGTTTGTCTCCATTTCATGTTGAGGAGGGTCTGTTAACATGAAAACAGTTATCAGTGTTACGAATTATTTCTCACAAGTAAAACACATTTTAAAGTTTAGAATACTGCTGTCATAGCAGCATTTGTACTTGACATGATGATGTGGCAGATAGAGGAGATCTGGAATAATCATTCATTCATTCATTCATTTAATGCCTATACCTTATGCAATTTATCCAATTGTAAAGTGCTTAAAACAACTGAGTTACATCTCACCCTGTGTTAACAACCATCAACAGTTGTTTTAACTAACACTTTTTAGCTAACTTCACTGTCAGGGGTGGTTGTACAAATCCCACGATGCAGGAGAATCCAAGAAACAAACAGTCTAATAAATCCAATATAGAACACATAGGAGAAACACAGGAAATATAATAAACAACCAAATACCGTAATACAAAGATGGCAATCAACAACAAAAAACTTAAGACTTAAATACACAATGGAGGCTAATCAACGGAAACTGAAACAGGTGTGTAATCAGTAATTATCAACATAATCAGTGACAGTAACTAGCAAATAGAACTCAGGCAAACTGGAACAGGGAACAGATTGAAAACGAAACCAAAACAGAAAGAGACCGTTACATTTACTTAATGTGCAACAATTTGTTGAACTTAATTATAAAAATCTAGTAATCTGTAACTTTTTGCATACTATGCCTTTGTTACTCAGAAAACCCTTGTTAAGAATATTTGACTGGTTTGAGTACCATTTTGTCAAGCAAAAAAAGAGTTTTTGAGGTGGGTCAATTTTTTACTTTTCATTCATTTCCTCCACTTCTGCAGTTATTTTCTCCTTAGTTGTCTTCACTAATTCTCCAAAGTCATCTTGAATGTTGAGTTAACAATACAACTGAAAATTTTGAGAGAATATCACATAAATTGATGTCATGAATTGATTTCTAGAAATGCTTTTGTTTGAAGTCACCATTATGGTGATTAGTGTTCCCCATTTGTCTGGGCACTTGGAACTTCATTTATATTACTATAACTCCCTTCTCTTCCAGTTGATGCAGTGATACAACAAGAAATCACAGTTAAAACATGGCTAAAAAGGTTTCTTTTAAAAGGTGACCTAACTTCTAACTAGATCATAACATCTACTTTTCATGTAGAATTATGATCTATTAAAATTGTATTGCACTTGTCATAAACACCTTGTGAAACATCAAACTTTTAATTGGGTTGATATAATCCAGATCTAACAATTACATTAATTTTGATAAGACTCTGACCATTACAAAATAATTTGCTGTCTTTGTTGTGTTACTACACACAAGACAAATACAACTGGCAAATAAAGCCAAATAATATTAAAACAAAGCAATTGCTTAATTTATTCATGCCGCAATGCACTCTGGAAGTCAGCATAGTATATTTCACTTGAAATTTAGTTGTTGAAAATAATAATTCTGAGTTGCTAGTAAATCTAAAGTAAATTATCAAGTACTCTCTACAATTCTTTTTTAGTTATTTAACTCTTGTGTATGTGAACTACACTAAGCGTTCGTAAATGCAACATACTATAGCTATTTCACTTAGTTTTTTTAAGGCTATTGGTTTGCATGCTTTTTTAAGTAAGGCTAACAAATTAGATTTTACAGTGTATTCTTTTCAGTCTTGGTTGTGTGGTCATGACATTTTAAGTGGCAATGAAACCATAAGGATTTCATTTCAACATGCAATAAAAATCGTCTGTACAATATTGACTTAAGCATTAGCATTTTAGCAGATGTGCATTCTAACCATTTTGAGTGGGTGATCTCTCACTGGAGGCCGTCCGCTGCAGCGTCTGCTCAGCCTGGTCTCTTCTCTTAGATTCGACCTCCAGAGCCTCCTGCAATTTTCTCTTGGTCTTCTTCTCTTTCTTCAGCCGCTTCTGGATTAGTGCTAAGAAAAGCACAGGGAAAAATTAATTAATAGAGTTCTTGATAGGAATGCACTACTGTTCAAAAGTTTGGGATCTGTACAATTTTTAAATGTTTTTGGAAGAAGCATTATGCTCACCAAGGCTGTATTTATTTAATCAGAAATGCAATAAACAAAGAAATACTGTGAAATATTATTGGAATTTAAAATAAATACAAAGTTCTGTCATGAAACTCTAGATGGCGCAGGCTGATAGGTCCTTAAAGGGGAGCTATTATGTCCCTTTTTACAAGATGCAATATAAGTCTCAGGTATCCCCAGAATGTATCTGTGAAGTTTCAGCTCAAAATACCCCACAGATCATTTATTATACCATGTTGTAAATGCCCATTTTTGAGTGGAAGGAAAAACATGCTGTTTTCATGCATGCATTTTTAAATACAAATGAGCTGCTGCTCCCCACATATGCAGTACCTACTGCTGTACATGCTGTTAATATGAATCAAACATCAAAAGAAAAACAGAAAATCACTCGCTGCTCTTGACTGAATAACTTTAATAGCTTTAATAAGAACACATTTCTTACTTGAATGCTGCTGTTAAATGCTCTGGCGAGGATTATTAACATGGCGGACTTTGTACAGCTCACTCTGGGTGGGGTCTATGCTAATAGAGCAGAGTCCATCAACAGTCATGGGCGGGGCTTGTGTCATGTGACTTTACTTATTCTCAGACACTGCTTATGATTTATGGGAATTTAAAAAAAAAAGAATGCATGGATTTTTACCATTATAGGGTGGTTGTTTACACACACTGCCGACACACGTTTATGTTCAAACACCATGTAAAAGTGAATTTTGCAAAATAGGTCCCCTTTAATTGCTTGTGATCACATGATTATCTATAGGGCACAGCTGATTGATTCCTGCTGTATCAGTAGCCAATGAGCTTGCTGCTCAACTTTCAAATACTTGTTCAGCATTTGCTTTAGCAATTTGCAGCACGCTTTCAAAAACCCTCCACCTTCCCCAGCTCCACCTGTATAGATCTGCTGGGGGTAATTCATGTACGCTACTGTACAGCAGCAGTATGTCTTACTTGCTTACAGCAGCGTGTCGTGTATACAGTAGCAAGTTCCGTACTTACTCTGAAGCAGCAATAACAGCAGCAGCATAGCAGATCTATTCCGCCAAAGCCAAACATATCACCATTGTCATTTCCATTACCATGCCAAACACTGTTTTTTTATTATTATTATTATTTTAATACATTTTAAAATGTATTTTATTCCTGTGATGACAGCTGAATTTTTGGCAGCCATTATTCCAGTCTTCAGTGTCATATGATCCTTCTGAAATCATACTAATATACTGATTTGGTGCCCAACTAACATTCCTTCTGATTGTCAACATTGAAAACAATAGTGTTGCTTANTCACCATTACCATGCCAAACACTGTTTTTTTATTATTATTATTATTTTAATACATTTTAAAATGTATTTTATTCCTGTGATGACAGCTGAATTTTTGGCTGCCATTATTCCAGTCTTCAGTGTCATATGATCCTTCTGAAATCATACTAATATACTGATTTGGTGCCCAACTAACATTCCTTCTGATTGTCAACATTGAAAACAATAGTGCTGCTTAATATTTTTCAGTATTCTTTGAAGAATAGAAAGTTCAAAAAGAACAGCATTTATTTGAAATAGAAATCTTTTGTAACGTTATAATTCTCTTTACTGTCACTTTTGATCAGTTGAATGCATTCTTGATGAATAAAAGCATAATTTCATTTATAAAAAAGCATTTTAAAAAATATTGACCTTGATATTTTTTGGTAGTGTGTTTCATAGTATATATCTACTATATATTATATACCTGCTGCAATACATTAAACTTGACTTGACATTAAACTTGAAAAATGACTTTGGAAAAACTTTATGCCACTGGATAATAGAAAAATTATTACATCAAATCCCACATCACAGCAAACAGTAATTATAGCAAACCATGAAAAGCTGTTCCACATGCCCTTATTCAGCCTTTCACTAAATACTGTGTCTGATATAATGCACATCTAATGTGAAACTAGGCTGGAGCCCAGTGGAACATGTTAATTTTCCAGTTTGCAGTAAGAGCTTAATTCAGACGGCACAGTCAGCAGAAAAAAGGGAAAAAAAACACTTTCTGTCCGATAGCTGTGAGCCTTTCCTCTTTGACTGATCAAGAAGGACCAACCTTCTTCTTCTTAATTTTTCCTCTGACCACTGGGTATAAAACACAGAAACGGACTCTAAGTCAGCTGGCTGCAGTATAAAGACATCTCTCACTAATGGAGGAGCCGGTTGATTTGATGAATTATGCAGGAGATTCATTATCCTCATCAAATGTGATGTGGCGAATATTAACACAGCAATTCTGTTTACGCTGATAATAAATCATTCACACTAATATCATAATATGTACTTGTAATTACAAAGGGTAATTCTCTGTGTCTCTATATGTGTTTGTTAGTGTGTGTGTGGCTGAAGAAAGTGCTGAATTTGCAGTAACATGACTAGCTGGAGCACAATGAGGGCGACAGGAGAATACGAGATGAGGGGCTCTCTAATTAAACAACATTCATTAATGGTGCATGTTGCCCTGTCACCTTCTTTAATGATTCCACCGTTTAATGACGGCTGCCTCGGAGGTTTCTGATTTATGTAGACTACGATTGTGTGTACATTCTGGAGAACAGAAGATTAAGAGATTAAATTGAGAGTAAATTTATTTGTTAGTAAACGTGATATGAAAGATCAAGTGCAGGACAGTTAAATTTGAGAACCTGTTTTACTTGTTTTTGTGATGTGGGCAGACAACATTACATGTAACTGAAGATGAGCTTTTCTTATAAAACACATACAACTGTGAAAGCACAGAACTTCACAACAGCTTATCTTGCAGATGTCTTGTCAATCATCAGTCATGCATGATGCACTTGAGAACTTGCTGATAGCACTTGTATGTTGCCAAGGCATTGTGTTCTCTTTTGCACAAACATCCAGCAAACATTGACTGAGTGTCCATGATAAAGCATGTACCATTTTTATTTTATTTTTTTTATAAAGAAATGCACTCTCTGTATTCATGTTTCATATTGTTTGGAAAACATTTATAAGAGAGTTACAAGTAAAAAGTTGTAACATATTTCCTTACAACCTGAATAGATGTGAATGCACACATTTTTTTTTTTTTTTAAATATATTTTTCAAGGTATTATTTTTACTTGATAAATATTACATTTGCGGAGTCACATTACATGACATGGTACAATCTGTACTAACTTTGCTTTGTCATAAAACGGTTATCTGTTATTAATCTGATAATCTGTTAAATTATCTGTTATAGGAAATATGTCAACCTTAAAACTTTTTTTATGATTTTTTATGAGCTTTACACAAACCTTGTCATTGCATGTATAATTGTATTTTTATTTTTTCCTTAAATAAACAGATCTGAAAAATAAAAAAAGTTTTTTTTTAGTTTAAATAAAAGATGTGAGGAAAAAATGTCTCACTTTATATTAAGTGTCTTTAACTACTATGTACTAACATTAAAATTAATAATTTGATACAATGCACTTACTGTGTACATACATGTTTTTAATTTCTGTAATTACATCTATAATTACACTGTTGACCCTTCCCTTACTCTTAACCCACACTTAAACCTAACCATAACACCAAACCTGTGCCTAACCACCCGTACCCGTATGTTTTGCAATGCAACATAAAAACAATTACATTGTACCAAACATTTTTTTAATGTAAATGAATAGTAGTTAAAGACAACTACTGTGTGACCCAAAAAATCTGCAACATGTCATAGACTCTATATTTTAAATCTTAAAGGGACAGTTCACCCAAAAGTGAATCATTGTTTGTTCACCCTCATATCAATCCAAACTTGTATGCTGTTGGAACATAGAAGTATAAATTGACATGGCTCTTGCAGTGCAACAACAATTCACAGTGACCATGACTGTCAAAGTGACAAAATAATCCATGTATAAGTATTATTGGTGAACTATTCCTTTAAACATCAAAATTGGCATCTGAACATCTGAAATTAGACATTTAGCACTGTATTGTAGATGAGCAAAGGTTTTAAAAATGACATTTTCCAGATGAAGATGAACAGAATAGACACCTTGGTGACAAGACCTGACCTAACTAGGATTTTGCACAAAAACCCACTTCTTAAGCAGAGCATTGTCTGCAGACTGGTCTCAGATCATCTATTCACCTCTGTTTTTCTGCTCGACGCAGAGCTGCCTCTCCAGCGTCTCACGTAGTTCTCTCTCCCTGTACAGCTCCATCTTCAGCTCTGTGCGCTCCAGCTGCACCTGCTTCTCCTGCGTCCGTGCATTATCAATAGCCACCTTTAACAGACCCTGGAAAAGAGAAAATAGGCTTGAGATTTGAGTTTTACATTTAGCAAGGAGAATCTTTTTTTTTCAAACTACTGAAATACATATTTTTATATAGCTTTACATACCTGTATGTTGGTGAGGAGGGTTTCTATGGAGGACAGGCCCTCAGGAAAGAGCAGCGGAGCAGGGAATCCTGGGGGTAATGTCGGCCCGGAATGAGACACTCTCTCATAGCTGTCTCGGGAAGTGGGGGTGCAAAGGACATTCTCTTCTATCACAAGAGAACACAGCACATTAATAACTATTTTTTTTAGCAATAACTTTTTAAAACTTTTTATTACAAATAAAATAAAATAAAACTTTAAATGCATTTTTTATTACTTACACTGCTGTTCAAGTTTGGGGTCAGTAAGAATTTTTTTAATTAATACTTTTATTCAACAAGGACGAATTGACATAAAAGTGACTAAAGACATTTATAATGAAGATCAGTATTCCACATAAATGCTTTTCTTTTGAACTTTCTAATCAAAGAATCACAGTTTCCACAAAAATATTAAGCAGCACATCTGTTTTCAAAATTGATAATAATGAGAAATGTTTCTTGAGCACCAAATCAGCAAATTAGAATGATTTCTGACGGACCATGTGACACTGAAGAAGACTGAAGGAGTAATGGAGGCTGAAAATCAGCTTTTACATCATTGGAATACATTACATTTTAAAATATATTAAAATAAAAAAAATGTAATAATATTTCACAATATTCCTGTTTTACTTAGCCCCTAAAGGGACATGGTGATGGGAAAAATGTTCTCTCGCAAATGTTTTGCGTTCCCCTGGGAGAAAAAAACTCGAAAAACTTTTGCGATGTGCGAGCAATTGCAAAAGTTTTACGAAGGAATGCAAAGGTATTGTAAACAAAAGCAAACTTTCTCGGGGGAACGCAAACATTTGTTAGAGAACGCAGAAGCATTGAAATATAATTTGTCCTTCCATCTCAAAATTTTTTCAATGACCATGTCCTTTGGGGGCTCCGTACAGTTTATATTGCATTTTTCATCAAATAAATGCAGCCTTGGTGAGCGAATAAAGAGCGAAAATCTTACCGACCCCAAAGTCAGTAGTGATTGCCTTTCAGAGCCTTTTTTTGCTAATAATTGCTATAGGCTATTTACTCAGTGTTTTAATGTCTTAGTATATTTTTATTAAAACAAATTTTCAATAAAATCCGACAACAGTGAACATAAACTTTAGTTCTTCAGCTCAAAGCATGCCAATTAATGGTATTTTCTTCAAACAGGAAAAAAAAAGGTCATTAAACCGCCATATTAAGCTGTGTTATTTCTCCCATTCGTTTTTATACAAGGGGACATTGTATAAACATGGTTTCTGACATCATCGCTGTCGGGTGGAAACCTTGTATCTCCAAAAACGCTACTCTTCAGGAAATGGCAAAAACACTGTTTTTTTGTTTGTTTTGTTTTTTATATTTAAAAACTGCGTTGATATTGTGGGTTCATATACTGTATGATCAGACACTTGCAAGTGTGATTATATTATTAACATTTTACCAAAATCAAGCTACTGATGTGGACGCTCATTTTTTTTCAGTCATTTGGCCAAATTCCCATGTTATTAAAGATGATGTGCTACGGACAGGCTATTTAAGACAGTACTAGCTATGACTCGACCACAAACACTCTTCTTCGTTCCTCAAATACATAAAACATTAGCCTTCATATATATATATATATATATATAGTGCTTCTTAAAACACTGTACTTATTCAAACAGTTTATTTACCCTTGCATTAAAAACAAGCAGAGATGGTTCAATATGTGTGTGGCACTTCATTCACGATGGAGGAGGGGTGGAGTTAAATAAACGACTTGTTTAGTGATGGCCGATTTCAAAACAATGCTTCAGGAAGCATCGGAGCACAGATGAATCAGTGCGTCGAATCTGCTGTTCGGAGCGCCAAAGTCACGTGATTTCAGCAGTTGGCAGTTTGACACGCGATCTGAATCATGATTCGACACACTGATTCACTTATGCTCCGATGCTTCATGAAGCAGTGTTTTGAAATCGGCCATCACTAAATAAGTCATTATTTTGTTTTTTTGGCGCACCAAAAATATTCTCGTCGCTTTATAATATTAATATTGAACCACTGTACTCACATGAACCGATTTAAATATGTTTTTAGTACCTTTTATGGATCTTGAGAGAGGAAGTGTACATTGATCCCTATGGAGGCCTCACGGAGCCATCGGATTTCAACTAAAATATCTTTATTTGTGTTCTGAAGATTAACGAAGGTCTTACAGGTGTGGAACGGCATGAGGGTAAGTAATAAATGACAGAATTTTTGGGTGAACTAACCCTTGAAGAGGTTTTACCAATGACAGTTTGAGGATCCAATGGAGTTACAGGTCTAGTCACAAGCTCTTTTTAAGAGAGACTGCTCACTGCAAAGCCAAAGGGTGAAGCTTGATGTCCAGCTCCCCCTCACTGGATGCTGACGGTCCAACTACACACTAACCCTAACCATAACCCTATCGCTAAATATAGGTCAAGGACTCGGTCAAGCTCCACCCATTACATCCAGAAAAGAGGAGCTGGACATTATTTGACTCTGCAGTGAGCACCACTTGCTTTTTAATACTTTTAATTGGTTAGATATTTGCAAAACCCACAGTCACAGACAGAAATGAAGGATGACCAATAGTAATGATTTATGAAAAAAAAAGAAAAATATGTGGAAACTGTGATTCTTACAAACACCTTTACAAAGAGTCCTTCATATTCTAACCATGTTTTTAGACTCATTGCTTCTTTTGCAAAAGGACTGTGAAATCCCCCACATCTTCATATCAGTGCTCAGTGTTTAAGCCATGAGTCTTGAGGACAGAATACTAGTGTCATAATGATTCAAGGTCGGTACCCATCAGCGCTACTTTGTTTCTAATGGACTCCAAATGTCAGCCTATTCGTTTGCTGAGAAAAAGCGATGTCTTTAGTCAAATCAACTTAGTTTCAATAAGACAGTTTTGTGGTCTAAAGGGAAGTAAATCTCATTTAACTTAAGCCAAAGCAGATATTCCTGCTCTAATGGCTCTACATCTGTTCTAAGGTTTAATCACAGATGTATTATGACATTCGTAAGGCTTAAAATATGACTTTAACATATAACTGATGATTCAAGAGCAGCCCTGTGTCTTTAATAGTATCGGTTAATAATATAAAAATGGTTTAATTTAGATCCTAGGACTGCTAAGATGTAAAGGATTCTCATAAGATGTATTTAGCATACAAACTTTTTCCTGTGTATCCCTTGAGACAATATTGTAAAACTTCTCCATTAAAATGAGTCCTTACTCAACAGACCATGTCATCAAAAGGTTTAGAATGAAAAAAAAAATACCCACCAAAGACTAGCACTTAAAGCACAGGAAGAGGTTTTAAAGATACAGAGCACCAAGAAATGTTGTTTTTGATCAGGCTGAAGCCTTGATCTTGTCATTGTCACTCACTTCAAAGAGTTTGCTAATGTATGGGGCCTCCAGAACTAACGGAAACACCAGAGTGTCTCGATCGAACAATTTCATCTTACTCCTCCTCTCATCTCTGCCACTTCACCAATATCATCTTAATCTTTAATGAGCCTTAGTCTAATCTTTATGAATCACACACCATTTAATATTTACATTTTAGATTTTTATCTTAATTTGGTGGAAAATTGCTGTCTAAAATGCAGTACTACATCATTTATATGAACTTTGCTGTATTAGTACCAACAAATAATAGTTGGCAGTGTCTGTTTACACTGAGCAAATAGCCAACCTTGCCTATTTTCACTACCTCTGCCCATCATTGCTTAGATATTTTTTACTTTAGTACAAATAGTATGTTATTTCTACACTATCATTCAAAATTTGGGGTCGAAGATGCTTTTAAAAGAAGTCCCTTGTGCTCTTGTGCAGCATGCATTTATTTGATAAAAAATGCAGAAAAAAAATTAGCAATATAATTGTGAAATATTATCACAGTTTAAAATAACAGTTCTATTGTAATATATATTAAAATGTAATTTATTCCCATATGATCTTTCAGAAATCATTCTGATATGCTAATTCGAACCACTTTGTGTCTTTAACTACTATGTAATAACATTTAAATTATTCAGTTGATATAATGCACTTATTGTGTACATACATGTTTTTATATTGTACTTATATTTTTAAAAATACCTGCATGTAATTACAACTGTAATAAATTTTTTTGTAATTACAAAAATAATTACACTCTGTTGACGCTTCACTTACCCCTTAACCCACCCTTAAACCTACCCATGACCGTATTCCACCTCAATAGCAGCAGTGTTTTGCAATATGAAATACAGTAAGTATTTATTTTTTATATAAAGTGTGACCGCTGATTCAAGTGTGCAGCATGAGAATACCATAATACATTTTTTCATGCTTCTTTAATTAATAGTAAGTTCATCTTTGCATCTTTGCTGAATAAAAGAATTAATTTCTTTTTAAAAAATCTTACTGACCCCAAACCTTTGAACAGCAGTGTATTTTAGTGTATTTCGTGTATTTTAGTGTAAAGAGCATTTATCACAATTTGCACAATGTAAACAAGATGCTATTTGTTGCTATTCATAACTGGCGTCAACATGTAATGTAATGTAAATAGCTGCTGCCATAATGTTTAACACATGTAATTCCAAATCATGACAAATGTGCAAGATGAGGTACAGTTTAACAGTAGAATTTTATTTCATAAATAGTGGACAGAAGGTCTTTAACTTAAATAAAGAACATTTATAGAATATTTAAACTTAAATATTATGAACAACAGCAAAAAAAAAATTGTTTCAGTGATGTTAACTTATATTTTTGACTTGAACTAAAACCAGTTAATTAAGATGACATTTTTAGATAATATGTTTTAGTGCAACGATAGTTACCAATGTAAATAGCTAAGATTTTTAAGTTTAAGTTTTCATTTCTACACCATGCAGGTTTTCTTCAGTAAAAGAAATTAAAACTATCATACATATTTCTTCAGCCTAGGGCACTATTGTATCTATCAAAGCTGTTTTAATAGATTTGCACAGTGAGACCATATGGGCTCTGTTCGTTTTGTAGTGTTGTATTAAAGCATGGGGTTTATGCAGGTATCCATAGTTCTGTAGTGGTAATAACCAGCCCTGTGTATGCTAATAAAAATGTCAGCAGGGAAGCCAGAGAAAGGTGACTTTCTGTTCTAACACAGCTGATCTATTAGCATACTGAACTGCCATATGGCGTTGGCATTACAATTATATACTGTAGGGTAGGGCATGGAAGTTCAAAATGATTGTACTGCTGTAACATATGTCTTACAATCAACAAGACTGCTTCAAAAGAAAAACTTCAAAATCACTAGGGCTGCCTAACTACATCAGTAGACTTGACTACATAGTCAGCTGGACATTCTATACTATAATGTTAAAAGTTTTTGTTGAATAAATTTGTTGTGGTGTGATGTAAGTGTTAATGCTCAGCTTGAAAAGTTGCTGGTATGATCCCACCAAACAGCAAGGCATGTGCAATCACCATTGTTCCCTTGACCAAAGCACTTAACTGCAGGTTTCTCCAGAGGGATTGTACCTTTAATTATTTCACTGCACCATTCTATGGCATTATCATGTGAACTGTGAATAGACCTGGATGTGAGAGTAAATAACAATTCCATTGTTTTCCCCTCCAGACCAGCATTTCAGACCAGATGAAGAAATAGTTCACTCAAAAATACAGAGCCCTGCAAATTACATTAAAAAAATAAATAAAAAAAACATAAATATGGCCACAAATTAAAAGTGTTCCCATGATTTATTAATTTTTCCCTCATGTTAAGTAAATCATGGCCATTTTGTGCTAATTCATTCCCTCGTTTTAGCTAAATTGTGGCCATTATTAAACTAAAATAAAGAAAAGAATTAGTACATTGTGGCCATAGTTTAAGTAAACTGAAGGAATTAATTAATGAAACATGGACAAATTTATAGGAACAAATTCTTAATTTGTGTCTATTTTTATTTCCATACATGTCATGTGCAGGGATCCATACAAAAATAACCTGTAGGAAACTCCTGTGACCAGAGTCTGTCAATTCAACTCAAGAAATGTATCAGTTTGATTATTGAATTAATCATTCCAGCTCTGAACTGTACAACTGATTCACAAAAAATTCACAGAAAAAAAGAAAAGAAAAAACAAAATTTTGAAATGTATCATCAGTGATGTGTTGCTTAATATTTTTGTAAAAACTATGATTTTTTTCAGGATTTTTGGACTAATATAAAGTATTAGAATGAATAGAGGAACAGCATTTATTTGAAATAGTTACTTAAAGTTACTTTTCAACAATTTAACGTATCCTTAATTTCTTTCATCATTTTAATGTCATTAAACATGACAAAATCTTTGGCAAATATTTTTGGGTCTGGTCCGATTGAGCCGGTGTGGTGAGACCATACACAGCCATGCTTTAGATGATGTTGCAGATATATTAAAGGATTAGTTCAATTTAAAATGAAAATTACCCCAAGATTTACTCACCCTCAAGCCATCCTAGGTGTATATGACTTTCTTCTTTCTGATGAACACAATCGGAGTTATATTATTCTGACGCGTCCAAGCTTTATGGCAGTGAATGGGGGCAACAAGTATGAAGCTCAAGAAAGTGCATCAATCCATCATAAATGTACTCCACACGGCTCCAGGGGTTTAATAAAAGGCCTTCTGAGGGAAATCAATGGAAAAATATCTATATTTAACAAGCTATAAAGTAAAATATCTAGCTTCTGCCAGACATAGGACGTAGCATAAGCGCTTTGAACTGTGAGATGCTTTACACTTTCTTCGTAAGTTAAATACGGAAAGTGGTCTGGCGGAAGCTAGATATTTTACTTTACAACTTGTTAAATATGGATATTTTTCTTCTACAAACGCTTTTCTTCGCTTCAGAAGGCCTATTAACCCCCTGGAGCTGTGTGGAGTACGTTTCTGATGGATGGATGCACTTTCTTGAGCTTCAAACTCATTGGTCCCGTTCACTGCCAAAGCTTGGATGCATCAGGAATAGAACTCTGATTGTGTTCATCAGAAAGAAAAAAGTCATATACACCTAGGATGGCTTGAGGGTGAGTAAATCTTGCGGTAATTTTCATTTTAAAGTGAACTAATCCTTTAAGCAGATGTATTAAAGTTTATGAACTCAACCTCAAAATCTTTCTCTTTCCCAGTCTTTCGTATCTATTTCTTTCTGTATGCCCCATTTTCATAATTTAACCTCAAAAATCCAAAGAATCTCTTCTTTTTTTGTTCTTGAATGTCCTTCACTTTAAAAAATGCATTAAAAAGCTCAGCCCAGCTCTTTGCCCATACTGTATTTAAAGTATATATAACTCAGGATCCATTTAAACAAGTAGGTGTTCAGAATCTCACCTTCCCCTGCGCCTGATAAGGTCTGATTAGATTTACTCACCCCTCCCTTATCTCTGCGGATTCACTTAGCTGACCAAAGCATCTTAATCTCACACTATCTGATCTTCACATCTTGGCAGAAGAGAGATGCCTCTGTCACATTCAAGGTGTTTCAAAGAGGGAAAACAATTGGTCTCCCGCTTCGGCTGGCTCTCGCTCACTGTCAGCTCCCCTCACTGACGATCTCCCTCTCTTTCCCCGTCTTCCTCCCTCCCTCTCCTCTACTCGAGGGTACCTAAAAGCATGGTGTTTGCTGGAATGTGATTAGTGTCGGCCGCCGGAGCACTCAGCGGGAGGAAGCTTGGGCCATGCCGCTGAACTACGGTGCCCTGGAGGTACAATCAGTGCTGAGTTAGCACTACTCTCTTTTCTCTTCTCCATCTCTCCCTTTGCCTTCAAATCTGATTGATCCTCCATTGAATTATTATGGTTTGTGCACTTGCTTTCCAGCAAAAAAATCCTGGCAGCCTGTTAGATCATAAATGCATCTCCTCAACCAAGGTCACCTCTTGTTTTGGATTCCCTGGGCTAATGAACTCCTGCGTCCACTGCAAAAGTCCTCCACAGTCAGCATAAGAGAGCGAGCGGAGAGTGAATGAAGGTTGAAAAGCTCTGAGATGGATAAAGGAATCGTCTTTGAACTCCTCTGTCTTTGACAAGCCATAAAGAAGAGATACAACTTCTGATCTTCACACTTTCAGCGCTGCCCCTAAAGATTAATTTCAGGAACATGAAGGTGGAAGTTATCCTTCAGTCTAGTGACTAGTAAAGGTGTCCTGGCAGTGACTGAGAGTCTAGAATGACGTTCTACAAAGGGGGAGCCATTGATTTTTGAAGTTTCATAAAATAAGCATGCATTAAAAACTTCACAAGAGCTCAGCAGGACTGAAATTGTGCCAAGGGGCTAGCTTCAAAATCAAAACTAGTTAAAGGACAGGACATAGTTTTTATGACACTGAGCTTAAAGGATTAGTTCACTTCAGAATTAAAATTTCCTGATAATTTACTCTCCCCCATGTCATCCAAGATGTTCATGTCTTTCTTTCTTCAGTCGAAAAGAAATTTTGGTTTTTGAGGAAACATTCCAGGATTCTTCTCCATTTAGTGGACTTCAGTGGGGTTCACCGGGTGGAAGGTCCAAACTGCAGTTTCAGTGCAGCTTCAAAGGGCTCTACGCGATCCCAGACGAGTAATAAGGGTCTTATCTAGCGAAACAATCTGCCATTTTATATACTTTTTAACCACAAATGCTCATCTTGCACTGCGATGCGCCACACATTACGTTGAAAGGTCAAGCGTGACGTAGGCAGAAGTACCACTTGTAAGGCGAAAAACTTCATCTAATTTTCTCCTCCAACTTCAAAATCATCCGATATCTTTGCTTTACCTTTTTTTTCTAAAGGCCATTTAGCTTAATCTTTGCACATTCGCTTTATAGACACTGGATCGGTACTTCCGCCTACGTCACGCATGACCTTGTAACGTGATTACTACATGTGTGCGGTTCGCAGAGCAGTGCAAGATGAGCATTTGTGGTTAAAAAGTATATAAATGTTACTTTTTTTTTTAGAAAATGATCATTTCACTTGATAAGACCCTTATTCCTCATCTGGGATTGTGTAGAGCACTTTGAAGCTGCACTGAAACTGCAATTTGGACCTTCCACCCGGTGAATTCCACTATATGGAGAAGAATCCTGGAATGTTTCCTCAAAAACAAACATCTTGGATGACACAGGGGTGAGTAAATTATCAGGAAGTTTTCATTCAGAAGTGAACTAATCCTTTAGCTGTTCAAATTTATGCAGCCTTCTGTGAAATTTATTTTTAAACACAAATGAAGAATATCAGTTAAAAGCCTGTACATTTCAAGAAGCATTTGACCCGACTTAAAATGACACGTTTCATAATTTTGTGATGAATTGCATGAATTCCATGGTCATATTTAATGTCATGATACCATTTTGATGTAGTTCATTCTCCTAAAAACAAGACCAAACCATAATTATGCTTTCAGACTGAAATAAAAACTAACCTAATGTGTTATGTTACATTATAACCTAATCTATTACTCCCTGCTGCTGGAAGCCATACAGAAGCCAATCCAAAACTGACAGACATTCTAAAGTAACTGTGATTTCGGAGAAAACAAAATGAAGAGTTCAGATGCAAAAGCCGCTAAACGCCACATCCGTTAAAAATGAGATAATGATATTGAGCGAATGCTCTCCGCACATAGTATACATTCATCAAATACTTTCGCTTCAATTCTGCTAAATCCCAGTGTCAGCCTATTCAGAAATACCGGTTTGTTGGCAGAAACCGCTAAACGCCACTTCCCTTTGTTAGCAAAAGCCTCTAAGTCCACAGAAGGACCAATCGGAAGACGTGAATCGAATCATATGATTTCAAGATGAAATGACGCCGTGTTTATGAGCTGACTTTCAATTGCCGAGCTGCAAGTTTTTATAATGTTTTGTCCATCGTTACAGTGGCAATGACAGGATTTCGTGAGTAGCAAGTAAACAACAGTGACAGAAAAGGACATTTTAATGTCTTGTTGTCCAAAGAGGCGGACTTAGAGGTTTTTGCAAAAAAAAACAACAATAAAAAACAAACAAAACACACACACACACACACACACACACACATGCAGTCAAATTTGTTAAATGCCAATCAATTGACTAAAGTGACATTTTTTAAAATAAGGCATTTTAATAACTGATTAATAACCTTTTCATTGCCATTAAAGTGAAATTACTGAACCTAAACATAGGAGCCTGGTAAAAAAAAACAAAAAAAACAAGCTAATTTAAAAGAAAACATGTCAGACAGACTTAGAAGTTTTTACATCTGAACTTTTCAAGTCCTGTGCCAGCCAAACAACTGTCATTGATATGCATGGCAGTTCAAATGGTTAGTGTTATTTTTTTCAATGTTTTTTGCTTTAGTCATAGTCTTGACATTTGATGAAAATATATTTTTTGGAAATGTAGTATTATAGTCATATTATCGCCATCAGTATATTTTAATTACAATCATTCAGTTCACATCATGATACACATATCATTAATTAAAAAAAAAAAACTTTAACAAACATTTCAATCAGTAGTATTATTGATGATATTAACAATGCTAAAGGGTTTCTTTCACCAGATATACATATATTCCTTTCAAGAGTTTGGGGTCAGTAAAAGTTGTTCACGTTTTTAAAAGAATTCTCTCATCAAGGCTGCATTTATTCAATCAAAAATACAGTAAAATAGTAATATTGTGAACTATTATTACAATCAAAAAATAACATTTTCGATTTCCACATTCATTCCTGTGATGTCAAAGCTGAATTTTCAGCATCATTTCTCCAGTCTTCAGTGTCACATGATCTTCAGAAATCATTCTAATATGCCGATTTGGTGCTCAAGAACTATTTCTTATCATTATCACTATCAGTGTTGCTGTTAATTTTTTATTAAAATTTGTGCTGCTTAATATTTTTGTAGAAACCATAATACATTTTTTCAGGATTCTTTGGTGAATAGAAAGTTTAAAACAAAACAGCATTTATCTGAAATTGAACATAGTCTATTCCTATTTCTATAAATAGTCTTTACTGTCACTTTTGATCAATTTAATGCATTCTTGCTGAATATATTTATTTCTTTCACAACAAAAACTGAATTGACCCCAAACTTTTGAGCGATAGTGTACATAAACCTCTTTGGTCACAGTTTACCTCATCATCAGTGTCACCACGTTTGATGTAGTGTCACCACATCAATGTCATCATGTGCTAGAAATCCTTTGAAATATGAAAAATTTGATACAGGGTTTTAGCACCTGTGTGATTTTGCACGATTTCACCAAATCCCAAAAGGCTGTGCTCAGTCACATTAAAGCCCCCTTTTCTGATTTTGGGTGCACTGTCTTCTCTCCACAGCACAATGAGGAAATTGTGCTGACTACTCGTCCTTGCAAAGTCCTCATTAGCCTAATGAAAGCCTTCAAACGCAAAAACCAAACAAGGGTTCTGGGAGGTTATTAGGAAAATTACACCTCCAGGAGGGCCAGGGTAAGAGAGTTGGTTGGAAAGAGAGGGGGGATCTTGCTCATTACTTCACGCTCTGCAAATCGCTAACTAATTCAGCTCCACTACCGTACCATTTCTACCTCTATAGATCATTTTCACAGAATTGTGAGCGAGAGTATTCATTGATTTCTCAGAATATGCACATCAAGACTCACATATGAACAGAAATTAAATATACTGAGTATTAAGTGACATCAGCCGGATCAGCAATCATTTCCTGCAGTCAATCTAAACCACTGCTGATAAATGATCTGCTAAGCTGAAGGAAAAATATTAGATAATTTCAAATCTGTTTAGGAAAAATGCTTGCATTTTCCATGACTTTTTTTGTTATGTAATTCAAAACATGTTTTTTTTTGTTTTGTTTTTTGCATTAGAAGAACGGTAAAAGTGCAGTCACTGCTAAACTTTTTTGACCTTGTTGAACTGCACTGTAATGAACTTGTTTTTTGCATCTGAGATAAGCACTTTTTTACTGTTTAAACAATGTGATGATCTGTGTTGTTCACCAGTATCAGACAGAAGGCACCTTCTTAATACAAAAATCTGGATAAATCTTTTTTTTTTAAATAAACAGCTTATACAAGCCATATTAACATACGTCTTATTAGGCAAAAGATAATGTTTGTAAACTTGGAAACTGCGTAAGTGTAGTTACGTCTTGATATAATTTACGTTTTTTGTAGAATGGCTTTCACTTGCAAATGGTATTCAACACATAAACCAATACTAGCATCTAACCTTTTTCTGTAGAAGCCCTCTTTGTTTCAAGGCCTGTGTCATGGGTTGCCAGATCCCCCTCTTTTGGTCCTGGTGGTGCACTTGGAGACAGGCCTAACAAGACGTGGCCAAGAGAAAGACCATTCTGATGTAAATCTAAAGGGAAAGGAGGGGAATATAAACAGATTTTAAAAACAAAGGACGTAAATACAAAGACTGATCCTTGAAGCCCAATGTTCTCATATAGTAGGTATAAAATTTGTTTTATACAATTTTGAATTTACTGTATGTTTTTTTTTTGAAGATGTACATTACCATTCAAAATTTGGGGGGTATTTTTTTTTAAAGAAAGAAAATAATACTTTTATTTAGCAAGGACACATTACATTGATCAACAGTGACAGTTAAGAATTAAAAATTAAAATATGAAACTGTTTCCAACATTTATAATCATATAAGGAATGTTTCTTGATCACTAAATCAGCATATTAGAAAGATTTCTGAAGGATCATGTGACACTGAAGACTAATGATGCTGAAAATTCAGCTTTGCCATCACAGAAATAAATTATATTTTAAAATATATTAAACAGTTTTTACTGTATCTTTGGTCAAATAAATGCAGCCTTAGTCAGCAACACTAAAAAATCTTACAACCCCAAATGTTTGAACGGTAGAGTATGATGTTTTAATTCAATAATGAAAGATTCACTTATATCAAGATGTGAACATTAAGTCTGTACTGTACTGTACTGATCTGAACCTGAACAAGCTTTTTAACAAAAGGTCAAGTCAATAATATTATAAAAGGAATTTCAAAAAGTGTAAAAATGATTACAAGAGTTGAACCTTGGATTTAAAACACATATTCTGTCCCAAATTATATCATACCACTGATATCTGATATCTTGGGTAAGATTTTTAATGCGTCTGATGACAGACTGAAAAAAGTAGAGAGCATTATCTGTAATTGCATAGTTTTAGTTCCGGTTAAAGCAATGCACATGAACAGCTCTGATGGCTTTGCTTTTAATAGATTCTGTGATATCACCTTTTTCTTAATTCTAAAAGCACATTTGTAAGGTTATATGTGCAGTTTCACATTATCGTAAGAGCATAGTGCTAAGTGCTCAGGGACCAAACTCAGTGGTGCTAAATTAGTATGTTTGGTTTCAGCCATATACAGAGAAAAAATAAAAATGTAAAAGTATACATATTATTACAGCAAACATGACACTGATGACAACTAAAATCTTGAACTGACTGTATATGCAATGTAGACTTTGTAAAAAGACACAGAGGAATAAAAAAAGAAAAAAAAAAGAAATGACTTTTATGTGGTCAGGCAGACGTACGTGGCCGGTCAGAAGAGCTTTCTGTGTGGGCAGGAGAGCTGGACACGCTGCTGCTCTGTCTGGAGGATAAGTGGCTAGCTGACCTGCGGCCATCATCCAAAGAGGGTACAGGTGACGGGCTGTCTGGAACTCGCTCCTGATGGTGAACACACACATTAGTCACCATAATCTGTAATATTTTATAAAACCATAATAAATGCTAAATCGTTGCAGAAGAACTTTTTCTGTTGTGACATTTCATATACTGTTCTCAATGTTAAATAGTACACTGAGTAAAGGCACCTACACACTACAAGATAATCAGGAACATTTTTGGCCCAATTCTCCCTTCCATTTTTTACCTGTTTTCCACTAAAAAAATAACAATAATGACAGAAGTTTTGGATGAACGACTTATTTTTGATCCCTTAAGTCTGGCCCACACTAAAAGATTTTCAAAATGTGAGAGACAGCCAACAAACATGACAATAAAAAAATTAAAAAATTTAATTAAAAAAAAATTAACAGTTTTGTATATAGTGCCACAATGTGCACACCATACACTAACAGATTCCATTCACAAATCCCGACTGTGAACATGGGAAATCTCGCAAAATCTCTCGCAGTCAAGCGGTAAATTCCCGATTATCTTGATGGTTTTACAGATTATCGTATCATATTTTCCTGTCATGTGAGGCATGTTAAAGGGATAGTTCCGACAAAAATTAAAATTATCTCTCGAGGGTGATTTACTCAATTACTATAATGGTAATGAAGAGGGCGTGAGATTTTGAAGCCCAAACATGTTCATCCATCCATCATAAAAGTAATCTATACTTTTACGCCTCTCGAAGTTCAAACAAATAGAGCTGGGCAACATACTCAAGCTCATCTTCTCTTATATTGAAATCCTCTGACATTTGTCTTTAAAAATTCTAGTTTTAGACTTCTAATTCATGACCGGTGTTTATTTTTAGTTATTATAGTTTATAATACTATATTATTATAGTTAATAATACTATATTATAGTATTATAGTAATAAAAGTTTTAAATATGGATATTTTTCTTCCAAAAACCCATTGCTTCGCTTCAGAAGGCCTTTATTAACCCACTAGAGCTGTATGGATTACTTTTATGATGGATAGATGCACTTTTTTGGGCTTCAAAATATCACGCCCCCCCTTCACTACCATTATAAAGCTGGGAAGAGCAAGAATATTATTTAATATAACTCCGATTGTGTTCATCTGAAAGAAGATCATGTACACCTAGGATGGCTTGAGGGTGAGTAAATCATTTGAAGATTTTCATTTTTGGGTGAACTATCCCTTTAAGCGTGATTGAATCTGCTTGGAAGAACCTCGGGGCCGTATCGATCTCAAATCCTAACTATCCAATATGTTTATGTTCGTAACTATCCAATATTTATGATCCTAAATCCTGTTGTGTGGAGGGAAGCTTGAGGACAAACGTGCACGCACGCACTGTAAATTGGAACAAAACGATACCCAATCATAAAGCGAGCTGACAGCAGACGGAAGCATAGGATTTTAAAAATCTTTTAGTGTGGGCCAGCCTTATGGGATCAAAAATAAGTTAATGGAATAGTTCACCCAAATCTTCTGTCCTTATTTATTCATAATAACATAAGTCCAATCCGGTATGCTGTTATTCTTTAGTGGAATACAACAAAATAACTTTTAGGACAGCTTCACATTGATCTTTTTTCATATAATTCTTACATATAAGCTCCAAAAAGTTCACAAAAAGTAGTTTATACAATTTGTGCACTACACTGTTGATGTAAGGCAAAATATTAGAAAAAACAAACAAACTGTTCCACAGAAAAATTCTTGCACATGTACTGAGGTTTGTTCTTGTGTATCATGAAAGCACATTTGAGTTTCAGCAAGAACCAATGAGGTTAGTGGTTACACATCAAGATAGTATAGTTGAGGTTTTGTTTATCATATTTGATGTTCTCTATATATTGTATGTGGGTTGATGAATGTTTATTTGTGAATAAAAGCCTAAATAAAATTTGTTCATCATATATCGTGTCTCTTCTGAAGATCTGGTTTAAGCCACTCTATTCATATTGATTACTGTTACAAAGTCTTTATGAATTTTTTGAACCTTGAAAGTTTTGGTGGACTGTACTTTCAATGTAGGGACAGAATCTCTCAGGTTTCATGAAAAGTATCTTTCATCTGTCTCTATCGAAGATAAATGAAAATCATATGGGTTTGAAATGACATGAGGGTGAGTAATTTTCATTTAGGGGCGAACTATCCCTTTAAATCTTCTTAAAAATGTATGTATAATTTGTGTCCTTGTACCTTTATAACTGATGTCACCATTCTGGATGGGGCAATCTGGACCTGAGCAGCAGCTGCCATACTGGCAATAGTGCTGAGATGGTTCATCTGGTTCATCGCCATGGTGACAGAGGCAGGAGGTAGACTAACTGGAATCAAGGGATGTGGCATCATCATGAATGGCAGTTCCAAACCTGTACAGAAAAGCATTGAAACACACACAAAATCATTCTATATTGAAACAAACATTATAAATGTTAAAGGGTTAGTTCACCCAAAAAAAAAAATTCTGTCATTAATTACTCACCCTCATGTCGTTCCACACCCGTAGGATCTTCGTTCATCTTCGGAACACAAATGAAGATATTTTTGATGAACTCCAAGAGGAATATGACTCATCCATAGACAGCAATTTAACCACCACTTTCAAGGTCCAGAAAGGTACTAAAGACATTGTTAAAAAAGTTGACATGACTGCAGTGGTTCAACCTTAATTTTATAAAGCGATGAGAATACCTTTTGTGCGCAAAAACAAAACAAATATAACAACTTTATTCAACAATATCTTCTCTTCTGTGTCATTCTCATAAACTGTTTACGTTCAGAGCTTCCAGGTTCTACATCAGAACGCCTTGAAAGTGGTTAAATTGCTGTCTATGGACAAGTCATATACCTCTCGGATTTCATCAAAAATATCTTAATTTGTGTTCTGAAGATGAATGAAGGTCTTACGGGTGTGGAATGACATGAGGGTGAGTAATTAATGACAGAAATTTCATTTTTGGTTGAACTAACCTTTTAACTAATCACCCATAACATTAATCTAATACATATTTCTGCATAAGCGCTCTAATGCAATGCATTAAAACTTAAAAAAAAAAAAAAGCAAGCTCATTAAAATAACACATGCTGTACCAACAATTTTAGGAATATTAAGAAACACTCATCAAATTGAATGGGAAAACATGTAAATAGTTTCAAATTATGATGCTTCACGTTATGAAATTTCAGTTTCTGCTTTGTTAGAGCTCTCTTTAAAGACATGCCATTATGGCACAGCATGTCTACAAGTATAACTAGATCTGCTGGAGTCTGCACCTCAAACCAATTAGCTGCTTCTCAGACTGCTGCAAATGTCTTCATACATAACAACCCTGTGATAAATTAGACCACACGCTCTATTTGTAGCACAACAAGCTACGTGACAGCAAGACTGCAGTACATACGCCTGCTGTGTGACCGGTGTTTTGCTTGTTTTACTGTGCTGATCCAATCCCTTGCAGCACTCTAACAGTGTTATGCTTTATAGGAATGTGAGCGGATATTCTCCAGAGAGGAATAACAGCAGAAAAAGGAAATGGATCCTCTCACAACTGAACAGGTCAGGGCATAAGGTTACAGTCAGCCACTCTACGGCCGCCAGTACTCCACTGCCACTTTGAAAGTGAAGGATGAAAGAGAGAGAGAGAGGACATTTCGGCAGTTTCTCTCAAAGACTTTTTCATTTCCCATCAGTCGCCTTAAGAGACGCTCCTGAACTGTGCTGGCCTCGTGGTAATGGATTCACTTGGGTTGATACTCGCACTAGTAGCGGAGCCGTGGCCGGGCGATGATGAAAAGGAAGGCCAGGAGATGATGAGCCCTTTGGAGGTGATAGTTTTCAAGACCCTCCATCTCCCTCTGCTTTTCAGCCAAATACCAGCCAGCTCTGGGGGTCAGAGGTCAGCTCTCAGCCACAGAGACTTACAAATGAAAGTTCCACCCGAGTCCCCCCTCCCTTTCGTCATGACATTTTTAGTCAGAGATGGAGAGAGGGAACAGAAAGAATAAAAAAGCCCCTGATTTTCATGAAACAGATGACACGCAGATCAGTCACGGTGATCGGGCGACAGAAAGGAAGTGAAAGGCAGATCAAAGAAAGGAATTGAGTGTTAAAGGGATTGATGTATGGATGGGAGGGGGATGTGAGCCAAGCATAAGCACATGCCAAGAACATGCAAGCTGCTCCGTCTTTCTCAGTAGGCCATCACTAATATTCTTAAAGATAAAAACGACAGTGCCATCCTCACATTCGCCTTTTCAAGTGGAATTTAAACTGCCATATTACGCTAGAAAATGCTGATAGGAGCAATATCTGGCCTTCTAAGCACATTCGGGAAAGGGCCAAAGTGGCAAGGAAACACTAAACCCCCTCCCCATCCAAAAAGACACTTTTGAATGAGACTGGAACTCAGCCAAATGCATCAACATCCGTCACCCTTCATCTGTATCTCAAGGGGCCTACGTCTCAGCTTCTGCTGCAAAAAGAATAACAATGTGATCCGCTAGCGTCTGCTAACACCACAGCACCACTGGGGCCTGTTTCTGAAACACATGGTGGCCGATATCACTCACGAAGAGCTTTCAATCTTTATTTACCTAAAACAAAAGAGCCCAGGGCTAAAAGAAATTGGAGACGCGCCATTTTAAAATATCCCCCCGCAGCAGTTGCCATTGTTTGCTTGAGCCCGAGCTATTGTGGGAGTGTAAATGATTTTGACAGGAAGTTGCAAATTGTATAAATATTTAGCATTTAATAAAAAGGAGAAACAAAACAAGCTGAATGCTGAGGAAAGGAAACAAAAGAAGTCTAATGACAGGGCTGGGAAGGAGCCAAGTACTCGACTGGATAAATCCAAACACAACAGGGATCTTGGTACAAATTTGGGCACAAAACTGTTGCGTTAAAAGGCATGGAGGGCAACAAAACAACACAACACAACACCTGGAAAGGATTCAAATAAGAAACAGCAACAAAAAAAATATACAACGCAGCCTGCTGCTCGAATGAAGTGTGAAGAATTTACCTGCTGATTATCACATGATATTGTTTGAGCTGAATAAGGAATCAGCTTAAACAACATCTTTACATGTCCTTGATAATGGCACAGTCTATGAATATAGTACACTCTGGTGCCCTATTACTTTTTGTAAAGCATTAGAGGCAAAAATACAATGTTTTTTATTATCTAAAATAAAATCAACCTTACATAAAAAGCAGCAAGTTTTAAACATATCAAAGGATTAGTTATTCTGACCTGTCCTACTTCAAAAATGAGTACTGTAGAATTCAAGTCTGGGCAAGACCAAACTCAGACTCAAGTCTGTCTTAAGTCAAGACCCTATTTTCAGGAGCGTTTGGACTTGAATTAGCTGATATTGGCCTGTCATAGAAAATATGGTCTTGGACTTGAGGCGGACATGAGTCCAAGTCTGGTTTTGTCTGGACTCGAGTACTACATCATCTTATCTAACAATTAAAATCATGTAACAATATTATAAATTTGACATTGTAGTAAAACTATTTTTTAAATATTAAAAACTTTAATTAGCAAAAACTTCCCCAATACCATTTTTTTAAACATTCCTTTGTGACACCCATATAACATTAGTTGGACATGTAATAATCTCAATTTCTTATTTTTTCTTAAAGGATTAGTTCACTTTCAAATGAAAATTAGCCCAAGCTTTACTCACCCTCAAGCCATCCAAGGTGTATATGACTTTCTTCTTTCTGATGAATACAATCAGAGAAATAATAATAAATATCCTGACGCATACAAGCTTTATAATGGCAGTGAACAGGGGTCACGAGTATGAGCTGAAGAAAGTGTCTCCATTCACATCCATCCATCATAAATATGTGGTCCACACGGCTCCGGAGGGTTATTAAAGGCCTTCTGAAGCGAAGCGATGCATTTGTGTAAAAAAAAAAATCCATATTTAACAAGTTATGAAGTAAAATATCCAGCTTCCGCCAGAACACCTTCCATATTCAAGTTACGAAGAAAGTGTAAACTGGCGTCTCGTCAGTTAAGTTTTTCCGTAAGTTGAATAGGGAAGGCGTAGGACGTAGTGTAAGCTTTTTGACCTGCAAGAGATTTACACTTTCTTTGTACGCTGAATACGGAAGGTGGTCTATCGGAAGCGAGATATTTTACTTCGTAACTTGTTAAATATGGATTTTTTTTACACAAATGTATCGCTTCACTTTAGAAGGCCTTTATTAACCCCCTGGAGCCGTGTAGAGTACACATTTATGATAGATGGAAGCACTTTCTTCAGCTCATACTCGTGAAACCTGTTCACTGCCATTATAAAGTTCAGATGCATCAGGATATTTATTAATATATCTCCGATTGTGTTCATCAGAAAGAAGAAAGTCATATACACCTAGGATGGCTTGAGGGTGAGTAAAGCTTGGGCTAATTTTCTTTTGAAAGTGAACTAATCCTTTACTTATGGTGTGGACTGAATTTGTCAGTCTTAAACGTTTAGCTCTGTGACCCAAGTTAAGGAAAAATTATCAAACAAACATTTTTTTCCCCTTTATTTTTGGCAACTATAAATTCATTAATAACTATGAACTACCATTTGGTACTAGATAACCCCTATCGAGTCCATGTTAATTTGGGCTAAATTTGCAACCTTCATTCTGTCATAGTGTTTTTAATCAAAGAAAAAGATTGTTTTTTAAAAGTAAAAATTTAGTTTGTAAAAGGTTTTGGCATTATTTTGTACACTATTCTTACAAAATGGCAAAAGGCATTTTGATATTACACTTTAAAATCCTCTCCTTTTCTTAAATAGCAACTATTGTTTAAATATCTATATTTTCTTGTGCTTATGCAACATGTTAATAAAAACAACTTTTAAAAGTTAAATTAACTATACACACAGAAGTGAGGCTTCCGATTTTCCTAGTGCTGGAAACCCCTTCCTCTTTATTGCTACTTTAATCTCAGTCATAAATGTTTGTGCTCGTGGCATGTGCTGTAACCCCCTGCAGGTAACGCAGCAGTTCTCTTTTCCTCAAGCCAACCTCCCCTGAGACAGAGACCACCGGCAGGTGTGTGTGAGAAGAAGAGACTCTATCTGTGACGCAAACTTCTGAGAAGCATTTGTTGGCCTGACAGCACCAATTCCAGTGTATACACTTTTATTTCTCACACACTACAACATCTCCAATTAATTATTAACCAACGATAAGACTATTTGTTTTCTCTCTTTCCCCAATAAAGGCATTAAACGTGTTGTAGCCTGACAGTCGTATATAAAACAGTAGCGATAGGCAAGCTTTATTTCCCAGACGAAGGTGCGGCTGCCAGTAAGCAGCTGTGGTCTAGGTGTTTAGTCTGTGCGTTTAGCTCTGGTCTTTGTAGTGGTTAGACACCATGGAGTAATTTCCACATTCCCGTCAGCAGGGGGTGGGGGAGGGGATTATGGAAAACCGGAAGTCTCGTTTCTCCTTAAAATGAAATTAATGATGCCTCCATGTGCTTACTGTTGAGTTACTTCCCTTATGGAAATAATCACAAAACAAGCAACAACAACCGCAGTGGGGGAGAGAAAGGGATGAAAAAGAGAGATGGAAATAAGGGGTTATGTGGTGAGGCCCTTGAAGGGGTTTGGGGCCTGTTTCAGGAAAAGGTAATGAAGGTGCAGATATTTTGATACGCAGATGAAAGAATCTGGGAGGATGTAATCTTCAGTATTTGGCTGCAAAAACAGAGGTGATCTTTCTTCTATGGTTGAGACAAGAAATAAATCTGAGCTCAAAATTAATTTTTAATACAGAATTATTAGATTGGCTTGGAACAAAACTGGAGGAAGAAGTATTAACAGGCAGTTTGTTGAACTGTACATGCTCTCCCACACTTCCACTGTTTGTCTGGTCAGAGGAACACGCAGCAGAATTATTGAGTGCTCTAGACAGAGAACACACACACACACACACACACTTGCCACCCACAGCCACACAGAGACTCAGAGAAGCAGTCGTCCTGAGCAGCTGCTTGTGATTACTTGTGTTTACAATGAGCATCAGGCATCTGCTGCATGTAATCCAAAACATACACACCCAGAGTCTGTGGAAAAACCTAACGACACATGTGCACAAAAACACATTATTAAAATTTGAATTTGTAAAAAAAAAAAAAAATGACTGCAAATACACATATTAAGGAGACATCTCAATGTGAGTCAATGTTAAGATTGGACAATGACTTTTTCTTTTCAAGTAGTAATGACCATCCATTTTATTTATTTACGTATCTATTTATTTATTTGAAAGAGATGAATGCTTTTATTCAGCAAGGATGTATTATATTGATTCAAAGTGACAGTAAAAACCTTCACACACACACACACACGCGCGTGCGTGCGCGTTGGGTTTCCATGTTTTATGAAGACATTCCGTAGACATAATGGTTTTTATACTGTACAAACTATTCTATCCCCCTACACTAACCCTCACCCTAAACCTACCCAACACAGGAAACTTTCTGCTATTTTATATTTTAAAAAAAGATAATTCTGTATACTTTATAAGCTTGTTTCCTCATGGGCACCAAAAACATTTTCCCACAAGGTCAAAATTTACTGGTATTACTATACTTGTGGGGACATTTGGTCACCATAACGTATACACACACACACACACACATGTTCGTTTTTGTGAATTGTGGGGACATTCCATAGGCGTAATGGTATTTATACTGTACAAACCGTATTTTCTATCCCCCTACACTACCCCTACCCCTAAACCTACCCATCACAGGAAACTGTGCACACTTTTACTTTCTCACAAAAACTCATTCTGTATGATTTATAAGCCTTTTGAAAAGTGGGGACATGGGGTGTGTCCTCATAAGTCACCCTCTCCTTGTAATACCTATGTCATACCCATGTCATTATACACATTTGTGTCCTGATATGTCACAAAAATGCGCTCGCACACACACACACACACACATATATACACACATATTTAAAATAAAAATAGTTCTTTTGAGTTCCCTAATTGGTTTATGGTTTCCACAAAAATATTAAGCAGCACAACCTTTTTCAACTGTTTTTTGTTTGGTTGTTTTTTGTGACAATAATAAGAAATATTTCTTAGCACCAAATCAACATATCAGAATGATTTCTGAAGAATCGTGTGACACTGTAGACGCTGAAGATGCTGAAAATTCAGCTTTACCATTATAGTCTTAATTGTGTGTTTGTCAGTGTGTGAGAATATGGTAAAAAGACGAAAGAATAAAAACATATGTTGTATCATCTCTTCAATTTTAAACTCCTTTGTCCTTTAAAGTTGAAGAATTTCTACACAGAAAAAAAGACCATGATTTTATTGACCCATCTGCCAGCAGGGGCTAACAGGGCCATGCTAACCAGTCAAGCAGTGATCTCTTGGTCATGAACCTAACAACATAAGCTCAACCAGTGGCATGTGTGGCAGGACTACCTCACTAGCTTTGATTTTGTTTGGTGTCTCTAGTAGTACAGAAATTACACACCAGAGGTGAAATTACACACACCTTTAAATTTGTGTAGAACCAAACATACAGTTTTTTTTTTATCAAATCTTTCAAATGTGTTCTTTCTTCAAGGTGCCCCAAGAGTTCACAAGAACATTTCGGAAAGAACAGCTCAATTCAACTCAACTCAACTCATCGAACTCTGTGAAAAGGCTCTCTCTTTTTCTCCCACACCAATGTTTATGGCACTAATTATAAAAAGTGCTCGATCAGTGTAGCAGAGTCGTCTCACATTGTGTTCTCACATCTGTCTCATGTTTCAGCCCTTTTTTCTAAAGGTCACAGTATTCCATACGACAGCTTCATTATGAAAAGCAACCCTAAATTTAACCCCAAGTGCTCAAAAAAACAATAAAAAAAAACAACAACAAACAAAACAACAAAACATGTTTTATTAGAGATGACAATACATCACCGATCACTCTTGATTCAAGACTATGGTAAATACATCATCCATTTTGCAGTAATGGATAAAACATTTTTGCGACAAATACGAACCTACAGCTCACTTCTTGAGATATGACTTTGGTCTGGATCTAAAAACGTAAACACGTCTTGATCTGCATCTAGGATGGTTTTATGGTTTTGGATAAGACCGCAAACTATTTTCAAAATACTAAAGATAATAATTACTTCATCCAAACAAAAATGAAAATTCTGTCATCATTTAAAGCCCTGGGTATACTTTTTTTTTTTTTACGTGAACGCACACAGTCGAACGCATAGCTTTGGAAAGTATACTTCACTTGACTCGTACGCATACACAGGCATTCGAGTTTTGAGCAATCTCTTGCCATGACTTACAACCCATGAAAACATCTTTGTATTATTTCATCCTAGAGTTTAATTTCTAACCTATTTTGCACAATTTCTCATATTGCCTCCATTGTCACTGTAGCTTGCATGCGTTCCGGTCTGTTCTGTTTATGCAGTTTTTCTTTGACTACCTCGTGAATCGACGCCGACAGGGCACAGTTGCCACCTTATGGATAAATTAATAACTGCGTGTACAAGTACAGATACAAAAATCCGGTGGTGCGCGTACAGTACACGCGTACTCTTCTGATGAAGAAATTCGCGTCACGCTGACTGTACGCTGACCCTCACATACGCGTAAAAAGTAAACTATACTTTGGGCTTTACTAACTCTCTCCCACCCACTCTTCATTGCTTTTATATGGACAGACATTAATCGACTCACATACATAGAGCACATCAAATACGGTCAACAGAAGCTCAAACGAGCTTGGATGATGCATGACAACAAACCTCACTGGTTTTCATACGGTCTTTATGAACTTTCTGAAGTTAAAAATTTTTAAGTTTCTCATGCACTTAATGCAATCATTTGATCTCTATTGGTTATTTTCTGTAATACCAGTGAAACTTCCCCACACTTCTGGTCTTGTGTCAGTTCTGCCTGTCATCTTTTCCAGTGTCATCCATTTTGGCTCAACATAAAAATGACTTCATATCAGTGGAGAGTTTTAGAGGAAAGTTCACACTACTCCAGTGATGTCATCTTTTGTTCAGTGCCTCCTCTGAGAATTCTTTATTCATATTTCATTTCTATGCTGATTCTAAAATGATGTTATAGGAATTAAAAGGAAAAATGAGAAAATGTTCCACTTCATTAACTGCTCTTCTTTTATCATCCAATTTTTTCCTGATTATGTTCTGCAGGAATCCCATTTCTTTTCTATTACAATTTTTGGGGAAGTTCGGCTTATCTGTCAGCTCTATCCCATGAGAATGAGAGACAGGCTCTAATGGACATGTGGATGTGCTTGTGGAACTGCAGCCCTGGAGACCATGACATACTCTGTCTTTACTTGTTCTCTTTTCAAACTGTTCTCTTCTCTTCTCTTTTGAAGTTTGAGGACAGTAAATAATAACTAATACAAATACATTTGTGTGTATACATATATATATATATATATATATATAAGGGCTGTCAATCGATTAAAAATTTTAATCTAATAAATACACACTCTGTGATTAATTAATCTAAATTAATCGCATACATAATTTTTGCTGTGAAAGTATTAAATATTTCAATTCAAATGAATCAATGAATAATCAGCATTAGTGACATTAATGGGCGCAGGCATCAGCGTAATGCCTGGTGTCCGTTTTTAACATTGCTAACGCAAATGACTGGAGTTTCCTCTCACAGTCAATGATGTGTGCCGTAACACCAAGTAATTGTGATTGCTCACTGACGTCCAGTGATCCCTGTCAGTCCGATGTATTCCGCTCCCGCCAATACATCTCCTTTTTTTTTTTCAGTGTCGTACAGCTGCTGGATTTTTAACATAATGGCGTTCGCGATGCCGGTTTATATGTTATGTCTGAAGAGGCTATTTGCAAAACCTCTGCTAACCCTCTGTCTTCTATCACCGAAACTGGTCTGCAGGACATTGCGATCCATTTAGCAAGGGAATTGGTCAGTCGGTCACATACAGATTTGCTAAGTTTGCTTTTCAGTGTTTGCTCCAGTGTGGTTTGAAGATGACGTTGACTACTAGAGTTGGTATCACGGGACGTGCTAGGTCGTACCTCCGGATTAACGTTAACTCCTGGATGCTTTGCATTGATGTGGTACTTTAGAGTGGACGAACTCCGGTGATATGCAAATTCCTTGCTGCAGACATTGCAGATGACTTTATTTTTATCAACACTTCCATCAGGCCGTTTTTTTATAAGTAAAGTTAAATGTTCCAATCAATGATCCAGGCAGCGCCAGCGCGTTCTCGTCTCCCTCCTTCATTTTACAGTCGAATGGTGGCTAGAACGGCTCCAGGTTCAAAGGTCAATACGGAATGGATTAATCTGCGTTATTTTTTTTAACGCGTTATTTTTTCTCAGATTAATTAATCGAAATTAANTTCTATCGGGTTGAGGTCAGGACTCTGTGCAGGCCAGTCAAGTTCCTCCACACCAAACTCGCTCATCTACGTCTTTATGGACCTTGCTTTATGCACTGGTGCGGAGTCATGTTGGAACAGGAAGGGGCCATCACTTTTTCCACAAAGTTGGGAGCATGAAATTGTCTAAAATGTCTTGGTATGCTGAAGCATTAATAGTTCCTTTCAATGGAACTAAGGGGCCAAGCCCAACCCCTGAAAAACAACCCCACAGCATAATCCCCCCTCCACCAAACTTTACACAGGCAAGTACCGTTCTCCTGGCAACTGCCAAACCCAGACTCATCCATCGGATTGCCAGACAGAGAAGTGTGATTTGTCACTCCAGAGAACACGTCTCCACTACTCTAGAGTCCAGTGGCGGCGTGCTTTACACCATTGCATTCGACGCTTTGCATTGCACTTGGTGATGTAAGGCTTGGATGCAGCTTCTCAGCCATGGAAACCCATTCCATTAAGCCAGAAAGTTGCCGACTTCTGCACACTGTGCGCCTCAGCATGCGCTGACCCCGCTCTGTGATTTTACGTGGTCTACCACTTCGTGGCTGAGTTGCTGTTGTTCCCAATTGCTTCCACTTTATTATGATACAAATAACAGTTGACCATGGAATATTTAGTAGTGAGGAAATTTCACGAATGGACTTATTGCACAGGTGGCAACCTATCACTGTACCACGCTTGAATTCACTGAGTTCCTGAGAGTGACCCATTCTTTCACAAATGTTTGTAGAAGCAGTCTGCATGCCTAGGTGCTTGATTTTATAGACCAGTGGTCATGGAAGTGATTGGAACACCTGAATTAAATGATTTGGAGGGGTGTCCCAATACTTTTGGCAATATAGTATATATTATGCATAGAATTAAAGGGTTAGTTCGATCGTAAACATGGAAGCGCTGCACTACCTGTATGTGTTCTACATCAACTGCGTAGGAGATTGACATGGAAGAGGAAAATTGTAGAATAAAGTTGTTATTTTTGTTTGTTTTTTGCGCACAAAAAGTATTTTCATCGCTTCATAAAATTAAGGTTGAAACACTGTAGTCACATGGACTGTTTTAACAATGTCTTTAGTACCTTTCTGGACCTTGAAAGTGTCGGTTAAATTGCTGTCTATAGACGAGTCATATACCTCTCGGATTTCATCAAAAACATATTTATTTGTGTTCTGAAGATGAACGAAGGTCTTACAGGTGTCGAACGACATGGGGGTGAGTAATTAATGACAGCATTTTCATTTAGGGTAGCATTGTTGCCCCACAACAAGACAGTTTCTGATTTGAGTCCCAGCTGATTCAAGATGCTTTCTGTGTGGAGTCTGCATGTTCTCCCTTTGTTGGAATGGGTTCTCCGGTTTATCCCACAATCCAAAGACATGCACAAAAGGTGAACTGACACTAAATTGTCTGTATGTGTGAAGGTCTGCGTTTGCCCTGTGAGGGGCTGCCCATGCATCCAGGGTGTTTCCTTGCCTATGGCACAAAACTCTGGGACACACTCAGCATCCTCATGAGCGGTTTTAAAAATGGATGGATATTATTATAGATCTAACTTAAAAGTGGTGGACGACATTTTTTTTTGTTAATGTCAAAGGCCATGTGTCCAATCAGCTGTCAAAATTGTCCAAATTAGGCAGATGCTAAAGACATCCTTGTTGTTTTTCTTTAAAAATAAAACATAAATATAACCCAGAATGCATTAAATTATGTGATCATTATGTGCTTTGCATGGTGAATTACTGGCTAATGAACAGGCTAATAAATACATAAAATCAAAACTCAAGAGACTAAATACTCAAGTTTTGTAGACAAGAATCTTAAGTTTTTATGGTAATGTAAATAAATTACCATTAATAATAAATCAATATTAACAAATATTGGTATTTTAAATATATTATACTTTTTGATGTTGATTTTAAGGACATCTTTGCTTTTAAACAATTTTGGTAGTGTGTTGGGTCACCACTCAATGTCCAATGTAAAATCTGTGTCCTGCAGAAAAACCTGCTGAGAATTATGGATCTAAAATGAAGCCCTTCTTGTGTGAGTTTATGATTGTGTACTATACACATCTAACTAGCTGCATGTTATCTTTCACCAGTTTAACGTCAACAAGACACATCCTCTCCAAATTCCTCCTTGACAGGACGGTGTGACTATATCCAGAGCCCTCCACTTCCTGCTCAGGGGCACAGCTGTTATAAGAACCTCTATTTAACCAGAGATGAGCTCATATCCTGGTAATCAGGGCAGAGGGGGAGCTGCTAAAAACAGTGCCCCAATCACCAACTGGATCAGTGCCACTGGAGTTCCGCTCTAACACTGCGGTATCTGTCTGGCCAGCCTCATACATGCCACATATCCCTTCAGCTCTCTTCAATCTTCAGAGTTTAAATGTATCACATTTCTCAGACTGAGAGTACTATTCTGGGAACAGTTTGTGTTTGTCAAATGTAAATAATTATATGATCAGTGGATGAGGGTTCAGGTTCAAAACACAGGCATGAGAGACTGATATTTTCAGATATGTTCTTCAGAAAATGCTGTCTTTGTGTCAGTATTAAAATTACAGGCCACAAAACCTGGTAGATGGAAAGAGACAGAAATTTCAAAGATGGATAGAATGTTAAAAGAAAGAGAGTTGAAAAGAGAGAGTGGTTCTGCACCACTCAGCTCTCTTCAACTATATTAATATTCCACACCAAGAGTCCACACTCAAGGTTATTCTCACTCTAAATTGCTGAAGATAAAAAAAAGCTCTTCCCTATTAGCATTTGTGGGTAAAACCTGGCTAATCTTATTCACACTTATCCCTCTCGCTGTGACATCCTGGCCTCTGTTTTCACGTTTTTTCCCCCCCAGAAAGGTCACAACCTCATTTTCATGGTATTTTCTAGCTTAAATCTGCTTACAATGCACAGTTTCTGAAAAATAAGCACCGCATCAATGCACAGTTTCTGAAAAATAAGCACCGCATCAATGCACAGTTTCTGTAAAATAAGCACTGCATCATAGAATAATCGTAAGTTCCCTATTTTAATAAAGCTTGTATATATGTATGTATGTATATATGTATATATATATATATATACATACAGTCAAACCAAAAATTATTCAGACACCTTGAACTTTTCATTCATTAATACAGTTTATTCACTATAGTTTAAAAAAAATGGTAATAAAATATGACAAGATCTCAGAGTTAAACTGAATTAATTAAATTTTTTTATCTTAATTATGTCAGATAACACTTAAGCAAAACATGGTCAGGTCAAAGTGTCTGAATAATTTCAAAGTCCCTTTACGACAAGTCATTTCACTCTACGCAGCTCCTATCTCTTTGAATGGGAAAACATCAAATTCTCTAAAGCTGTTTGTCAAGCTTTCGATTAAATTTCATATTTGAAATCACCAATGAAATCTGACAACAACTGTCTCATAAATTTTGTTTCTAAATGCTCGAATCATGACAAAAAACGGTATTTTTCAGGCTGGATCAACCTAATGTGCATGCGCAGTCCTAAATGGTCGTCTCTTGTGCCTCATTTCGGAGGCGCGCGTCTGACTGTTTCTATAGACTTTACCAATTTGGAATTGGCTCTTATTTAGAAGGCGGGACTTATTCCGCCATATTGCACGTTGATAATACTCATTCATAATAATACGAGTGACGCGTCTTGTGTTATTCTATAGTCTTTTATCATTTTTGGTTCCAATTTTTATGCATTTTACTGGTAGTCCACTGTATGAAGAATTTTTGGGTATAATATGTCACAGTTTATTTTGCTTTTCTCACTTACATAAATGAACTATAATGTCCTGCACCCACTACTAAAAATATCACAAAAATATCACAAAAATGTCTGAATAATTTTTGGTTTGACTGTATGTAACAGAGGCCAGCTAGTAGTCGCTGTGTGAGTAAACCTCACTCCTCTGATCTCAAGAGATGCTCTAGCGACTGACGTTAGAGGTTGCAGCCTTTAGCCTCCTTGTTAGAGCGTCTGACTCCCACGCCCGAGAGCCGCGCATTGCGGGGCGAGTAGGACCTGGGTGAGGGGTTACACATACATATATGTATATATATATATATATATATACACACACACTCACACACAGTGTAAATACTGTGGCGATGAGCTTCTTTCATATAGATCTGTATGTTTGAGTGGCCCAAACAGCACCACTGGTTCAACCAATGGCAATGAGATTGGGGCGGGACTACTTATTGGTTCAACCAATGACAGACAGGGGAGTGTTTGGAAAACCTGCCTGAAAACAATCATTACTTAGGCAGTTTGCTTTTTCTGGTGCAGAGATTACACCAAAATTACCTACTTTAAAATATATAAAAAGCTGCATGAAAACTGCCCCGATATACTTAGCAAAATCAATGAACAACTGATGTGCCATAATTTCGAACAAAATATATTATTTCCAAATTAAGTTTGAAATTGTAACTTTGTGGAAAACATTTGTGCTGGTACATGAACTTTGCTGAAAAAGAACTTTGCCACAAGTATATTAGGGCCTTTATACTTATCACGCAGACTTACTTTACACAGCCTTTAAACTTTTCATCACTTACTCACCCACATGATATTCCAAAGCCGTATTTTGTTCCAAAAAATACAAAACTAGAAATTTTGAATAATGTACTTGTCATCCTTTCCCCTCACTTCAATGAGTGGGGAATGGAGATTTCAAGCTTGAAAAAAAGAAAAGAAAAGAAAAGCCTGCTGAAGCTGTGGTCTGATTATCTTTACTTCTATTGTTAACTGATGCGATTGTATCATTGAGTTAAACTTGAGATCCAGGTCAGTCTGATTCAAATCAACCATACAGACAGTTCAGTGAACTGGATCAAACAATTCATTGATAAGATCTGACTCAAAAGAATGACATGAGTGATTTGGCATCTTTACTTCTCTTATAAACTATCATCAATGCAATTCTTATTCACTTTCATTATATTGGAAAGAGTGGCCAAGTTTTTTTTTTGAAAAATTCGTCTTGTGTTTTCCTTGGAAGAAATCATTCTTGGTGTGAACAAGCAGGATCTTCATTTTGCGTTACATTTACAGGTTACAGAAACTTTTCCGTTAAGAGGCAATATTTGCAATTCAACTTAAGTAGACAATAACATGAGAAGCACTAGCAATACAAACAGTGGGTTACTTTAAGATTGGAAAATAAAAGTCTAATACACAGAATGAACAGAAAAAAATATTTTTTTCTGCATTTCGTGTTGGGCCAGACTTTGTAGGGTCTGAGCATTTGGGATGGCTTGACATGTGAGCATCTCTTTAACAGGGGAACTGACACTTACCCATGCTGGATGTGATGTCACCGTTCTCAGAATCTGTGCCGTGGTTATTGCCATGGTAACTATTCATCACCTCCAATTTGATCTTCTTCTTCATGGCTTCAGCAAGCGTGGCAGCTGTTAGGCCTGTCAGAGTTTTAAACAGAGAGAAAGAAAAAGTGTTAATTCATTATCATTCAGTTTTCTTTGCCTTTTCCAAAAAAAATAAAAAATCTATCACTTCAGTTGAATCTTGTGAGAATATGTGAATATGAATAATAGTTAACAGATTCACCTCACTGCTTTTCCATAAATGTGCTTCATTCAAATGCTTTTGTGAAGGGAATTATGCATATTTCACATCCTATAATTGAATTTGACAGAAGAACACACTGGCACTGTAACATTAGATGATAACAACAGGTCTATTATTACCAACAGCGTCATCCCAAAGCTACACTCACACTCTGTCCCACGTCACTGTTCTACAGTCAGTCAAACTACATACCTCTGTCTAACTAACATCAGACACCAGCTTTGAACAGCAGGTCCTGGATCTGTTAAAGTTGAGATCTGCTTCCCCTGTCATACGCTGATAATTCAAGCTGCCTGGCACCTGCCCATTGTCACAAGTCTCCAATACCCCTTGTTAAGTGTGTGTGTGTTTGCCCCCAGTGCACACATGTTATAATTCAATTAAAATTAGATTAGCTTCCCTTCATTGCACAGAGAGCTGCTTCTAGTCACGCAACTCAGACGGCTCTTTCCTTTTCCACTAGCTTTAAAAAGATCTCAGTAAGTCAAAATTAAGGCACTTTTTTTTTTCCTTCACTTTTTCCATGTAATTTTGATTTTATATGTATTATATTTTTTCTTGAAAATGTTCTCGGTAACAAAGTGGTATAATAATAACAAATTCGTTATCAGAACGAATTATTTTTCAGCAAAGTTCATGTACCAGCACAAATGTTTTCCACAAAGTTACAATTTCAAACTTAATTTGGAAATAATATACAGGTCCTTCTCAAAAAATTTGCATATTGTGATAAAGTTAATTATTTTCCATAATGTAATGATAAAAATTAAACTTTCATATATTTTAGATTCATTGCACACCAACTGAAATATTTCAGGTCTTTTATTGTTTTAATACTGATGATTTTGGCATACAGCTCATGAAAACCCAAAATTCCTATCTCAAAAAATTAGCATATTTCATCCGACCAATAAAAGAAAAGTGTTTTTAATACAAAAAAAGTCAACCTTCAAATAATTATGTTCAGTTATGCACTCAATACTTGGTCGGGAATCCTTTTGCAGAAATGACTGCTTCAATGCGGCGTGGCATGGAGGCAATCAGCCTGTGGCACTGCTGAGGTGTTATGGAGGCCCAGGATGCTTCGATAGCGGCCTTAAGCTCATCCAGAGTGTTGGGTCTTGCGTCTCTCAACTTTCTCTTCACAATATCCCACAGATTCTCTATGGGGTTCAGGTCAGGAGAGTTGGCAGGCCAATTGAGCACAGTAATACCATGGTCAGTAAACCATTTACCAGTGGTTTTGGCACTGTGAGCAGGTGCCAGGTCGTGCTGAAAAACGAAATCTTCATCTCCATAAAGCTTTTCAGCAGATGGAAGCATGAAGTGCTCCAAAATCTCCTGATAGCTAGCTGCATTGACCCTGCCCTTGATAAAACACAGTGGACCAACACCAGCAGCTGACATGGCACCCCAGACCATCACTGACTGTGGGAACTTGACACTGGACTTCAGGCATTTTGGCATTTCCTTCTCCCCAGTCTTCCTCCAGACTCTGGCACCTTGATTTCCGAATGACTTTGGACCACTGAGCAACAGTCCAGTGCTGCTTCTCTGTAGCCCAGGTCAGGCGCTTCTGCCGCTGTTTCTGGTTCAAAAGTGGCTTGACCTGGGGAATGCGGCACCTGTAGCCCATTTCCTGCACACGCCTGTGCACGGTGGCTCTGGATGTTTCTACTCCAGACTCAGTCCACTGCTTCCGCAGGTCCCCCAAGGTCTGGAATCGGTCCTTCTCCACAATCTTCCTCAGGGTCCGGTCACCTCTTCTCGTTGTGCAGCGTTTTTTGCCACACTTTTTCCTTCCCACAGACTTCCCACTGAGGTGCCTTGATACAGCACTCTGGGAACAGCCTATTCGTTCAGAAATTTCTTTCTGTGTCTTACCCTCTCGCTTGAGGGTGTCAATGATGGCCTTCTGGACAGCAGTCAGGTCGGCAGTCTTACCCATGATTGCGGTTTTGAGTAATGAACCAGGCTGGGAGTTTTTAAAAGCCTCAGGAATCTTTTGCAGGTGTTTAGAGTTAATTAGTTGATTCAGATGATTAGGTTAATGGCTCGTTTAGAGAACCTTTTCATGATATGCTAATTTTTTTGAGATAGTAATTTTGGGTTTTCATGAGCTGTATGCCAAAATCATCAGTATTAAAACAATAAAAGACCTGAAATATTTCAGTTGGTGTGCAATGAATCTAAAATATATGAAAGTTTAATTTTTATCATTACATTATGGAAAATAATGAACTTTATCACAATATGCTATTTTTTTGAGAAGGACCTGTATTTTGTTCGAAATTATGGCACATCAGTTGTTCATTGATTTTGCTAAGTATATCGGGGCAGTTTTCATGCAGCATTTTATATATTTTAAAGTAGGTAATTTTGGTGTAATCTCTGCACCAGAAAAAGCAAACTGCCTAAGTAATGATTGTTTTCAGGCAGGTTTTCCAAACACTCCCCTGTCTGTCATTGGGAATCATGAACTAACAATTAACAACATTTTAAAGCATTTATTAATCTAGGTTAATGTTCATTCATTACAATACTATTGTTTATTGTTAAATCATTTTTAACAATAACATTTCTGTCATTAAGTACTCACCCGTAAGACCTTCGTTCATCTTTGGAACACAAATTAAGATATTTTTAATGAAAAGAAAATCAAGTTTTGTTTTTTTTCCCCATAGAAAACAATGAAATTACCACATTCAAGGTCCAGAAAAGTAGTAAAAACATTGTTAAAATAGTCAACGTGACTACAGTGGTTCAACCTTAATTTTATGAAGTGATGAGAATACATTTTGTGAGCAAAAACAAAACAAAAATAATGACTTTCCTCAACAATATCTTCTCTCGGGGGCACCGCGATGCCCCTTTGATCGCGAAAGTGAAAGTGCCCTTTGCGGTTGCATCGCGGTCTCATCCCCCATGGCTATCACATCTAATAAATGTGATAGCCATGCTCGTCCACACCACTAAATTCATGTGTATGTTGTGTTTTTTGGGGATCTAGAGATATAGTGGCATCCACATTTTTTTTTTTAGATCTAGTCACAGTTACCACTGTACCAGAACTGCTACCACTAGTTTTGTTGTTTGAGCACAACCCAAGTGTGCCGTTTTTGGTTAATTAAGGTAACAGATGAACAAGCATCTTAGCTTTAATCATTTATTAAATAAACATTGCATCACCGTTGGCTTGACTTACTCATTCATACAGACAGTATTTGATCGGCTCCTGTACATTTTTGTACGAGCAGGACAATTTGGAGGCCACACTTTCTAGTAAAATGCGGTTATTCATCCCAAACACTGACTTTGTAAAAGTATCCATCCAGTTCTGACACGTTTAAAATCCATCCTTTTAAAATCAGCGCTCTAGTCCGGGCAAACCGTTCTGAAATTTAACTTTGGCTCGCTGGCATTTGGCTGCAATGCACAACAGTTATGTGCAAATATGAGGCAAGCTCTGGCAGTGAGTTTTAGGAGTGGGGTGTTTTTTTTCTCACTCTCTCAGTTGCTCTCCAAATGCTTTCACTAAATGTCAAGATCAGAGCATGAAAGCCAAGGTCCCTATTCAGCCTGTGAAGAGGACGATATCAAAGCATTCCCCACTCTCGGTCTGCAATCCACTCAAAGAGGGAAAAAACTGTCCTCTCTCTCTTTCTCTCTATCTCCCTAGTGGCCTTTGAGTTTCCATCTCTGTGGCTGACATTGATAGTGTGACCTCTGCCGAAGATAAAAGAGGCCTGTGCTGTTGAGCATTTTCTTTCTCTCTCCATCACCTGCTCTTTCTAAACGAGTACAAATGTGCAGCCCTTTTTGGGGCTCTCTTTGAGAAGTCGTAACGAGCAGACTGAGTACGCACACATACACAAAGAGAAGGGCAGCTTAGAAGTCGGGCGGCAATTGTGCATTTAGCTTCACATGCAGAATGGACAGAATTTGTGATGCTTTAAATGACACTCTCTTGAGCAAGAGGAGAGCTGACACCACAGAGGGTGAGGTGAACATATCTCCAGGCAAAATCTAATAGGTTTTAATCATAATATCACAACACAATAAAGGGCAAATTAGAGTTGGCAAGATGAGGTTACATACTACCTCGGGCAAACCTGCATTGTGAGTGTGGAAACAATAGCTGTGTTTTGTTGGCTTTGGGCTTTTCCACAGCACAGCATGAGTCAGATTGTTTATTTGCGTCACTTCAGATAAGTACTGTTTAAAGTGACTGACACAGAAGCATAACAGGCTGCAACTGGTTTGTAACAATAAGCACAAGAAACCAAATTAAAAAGGCAAAGAAAGGAAAGGGCTAAGAACTAAATTTAGCTTTATCTTAAAATATTCTTATCCCTGCTTAAGATGCTGAGAAAAAGTCATTCGTAGACTGATTCTCCTCCTAAACGTAATTCCCTTTATTTCCTATTTCAGCCTCTCTATAGATGCATGTAACACTGTGGCCTAACTAGACAGAAAAATGAAGACGCAACACGTGATAAAATGTATCTTTTCCTTGTTAATCAGAGATTTTGTCCTAACCAGCCATGGCAGCAATACATGACTGGGGATACTACTTTTAGAATTTTTTGTTGACAATTCAATGATTAAATTAAACTATTTTAGTATTGTACAAAACATTTAAGTTATTTTTGCATGACCTTAATAGCCATAATGAAAGAGACAATACATAATACATACCTCAGATTTTGCAGATAACTTAATTCACCCAAAAATGAAAATTCTGTCATTAATTTCTCACCCTCATGTCGTTCCAAAGCCGTAAGACTTTTGTACATCTTCGGAACACAAATTAAGATATTTTTGATGAAATCTGAGAGCTTTCTGTGCCTCCATAGACAGCTATGTAACTTTCTACTTTGACGCTTCAAAAAGTTCATAAAGAGATCGTAAAACAAATCCATATGAATTGTGCGGTTTAGTCCAAATTTTCTGAAGACACTCGATCACTTTATATGACGAACAGTTTGATTTTAGGCTTTTATTCATATGTAAACATTCATTAACACACATATCAGTTGTGGTAAACAGAAGCTCAAGCATGTTTTCTTGATGTGTGAGAACCAATGAGGTTCATTCTTGTGTGTTACGCAGCACATTTGAGCCTCCAGAAGAGGTTTGCTCTCACGCATCAAGCAGTTTCGGTTGAGCTTCTGTTTATGTTCACTTATCAATGTTTATATGTGAGTAAAAGCCTAAATTAAACCTGTTTATCATAAAAAGCAATTGCGTCTCTTCAGAAAATTTGGACTAAACCACTTAATTCATATGGATTAGTTTTACGATCTCTTCATGAACTTTTTGAAGCATCAAAGTGGTAGTTATGTAGCTGTCTATGGAAGGACAGAAAGCTCTCAAGGTGATGATACACGGGGCAAATTTTTGAGCAATGTTGCTGGGCAATGTTGCCGTCAACAGGCAATGTGGTGAGACAGAGGGCAACTAATTAGGGCAACAGACAGTTGGCAGCAACCAATCAGAGAAAAGCAAATCTATTGCCAACCCAATAAATGCTTTATTATTAAACACTTGTTAGGCACTTTATTTCAACTCTTCAAATGTTTTCTTCATTTTTATTAAAAATAAAAGCCTTTCTAATCTGATTTGTGATAGGAAAAGGGAGAAGAGCGAGTTTGGCAAAAGGTGGATTCAAACCTGGGTCGATCGCGTCAAAAGCTACTTTCACGTGCCATGCTCCCTACGGTCTACGCCACTGCAGACATTACACAGAATGTGTCTTTTTAGTATTTAAAAGTGCCCTAGAACCCTTTTTCACAAGATGTAATATAAGTCTAAGGTGTCCCCTGAATGTGTCTGTGAAGTTTCAGCTCAAAATACCCCATAGATTTTTGATTATTCAATTTTTTCAATTATTCCTATTTTGGAGCATAATTAGAAATACGCCGTTTCAGCGCGTGTCCCTTTTAAATGCTCGCACTCCCCGCCCCCAAGCTCGCGACTCTATAATACATTGCATAAACAAAGTTCACACAGCTAATATAACCCTCAAACTGGATCTTTACAAAGTGTTCGTCATGCATGCTGCATGCATGCATCAGATCATGTAAGTATAGTAAGTATACATTTGATTCTGAATGAGTTTGATAGTAGCCTATGTGTGGCTAACGCTAACATTACACACTGTTGGAGAGATTTATAAAGAATGAAGTTGTGTTTATGAGTTATACAGTCTGCAAGTGTTTAATAATGAAAATAACGACATGGCTCTGTCTCCATGAATACAGTAAGAAACAATGGTAACTTTAACCACATTTAACAGTACATTAGCAACATGCTAACGAAACATTTAAAAAGACAATTTACAAATATCACAAAAAATATCATGATATCATGGATTATGTCAATTATTATTGCTCCGTCTGCCATTTTCGCTATTGTCCTTGCTTGCTTACCTGCAATAACGTCTGTTGATTCGGCTGTGTGCTGCTCCAGACGTTAATACTGGCTTGCCTAATGCCTTGAACATGGGCTGATATGCAAAAGTTGGGGGCGTACATATTAATGATCCCGGCTGTTGCGTCACAGTCAGTGTTATGTTGAGATTTGCCTGTTCTTCAGAGGTCTTTTGCAAAAATCAAATGTACATAAGAAGGAGGAAACAATGGTTTTTGAGACTCACTGTATGTGATTTCCATGTACAGAACTCTAATTATTTAACTATGCCGAGGTAAATTACATTTTCAATTCTAGGGCACCTTTAACTAAAAATATTCGATGGCTATATTACAACCTAGGTACATTAAATTGGACATCTGTTGGTATGTTAAGCATTAAATTAGGTAAATTCCCTGTTTTGGGTTGACACATGACAACTTACCAGCGTAAAGAGATATACGTTTTCTTTTCTTCGCTCCACTGCCACTGAGAGGCCGCCATCTTGTTTGAATTTTTTCTGAAATCTCCAAGCCGGTCACGTGAACGGCTGCTAGCATTCTGATTGGGGGATCTCAAAAAATTGCCAACGACCTATCTAAAGTATCCAGATAGAAATTTGTTGCTCATTCTCAATGGGAAAGTGCCCAAGCAAAGTGCCTGGCTCTGCAGCATTGCTAAAAAAGTTGGCCCGTGTATCATCACCTTCAGATTTCATCAAAAATATCTTCATTTGTGTTCCAAAGATGTCTTACAAAAGTCTTACGAGTTTGGAACAACACGAGGGTGAGTAATTAATGGCAGAATTTACATTTTTGGGTGAACTAACCCTTTAAAGGAAACCATTAAGTTAAAACTGTAAACTTCATATGAACAAACAAGTGTATTCTATGACAAGGATTGTATCACTGAGTATATATTTTAAATAATGTTAAATTGGTTCATTTTTTATTAATTTAATTATTTTGTTGCAAATGCGAGACAGCAGTATGCTTATGGGAAGAGCTCTTCCACACGCTCATCTGATTGGCTGTGATATGTGATTGATTTTGTTGCGTCTTGTAGCATTTTCGCATCTGTTGTCTACAGACAAATTGCTTGTCGCTGGAATTTTACTGTGTTGCATCTGTTTAGGACACAGTGCAAGTCTTCATCTAAACGATTAATTAACTACTTCCTTTTCCTATTCTCCTTTCACTTTTAATTATGAATCCTGATTTGATCATCTTAAATTCTGCTTTTCTCATTTTAGAAGGAATGAGATTTGTTTGTTCTGGCAGTAACAGTGAGGTAGGAGCATTTCCTCATTTTCTTACCAGTGTGAGACATCATTCCTGAGGACATGAGTCCAGAGACGGAGTGGGGCAGGACGTGAGGGCTCTCGGGTGATGTCACACTCTGGGTCCTTTTAGGAGGTCTGCCAGGTCTGGAGCTGAAAGATGAACACAAAAAGTCAGACAAGCATTTCATTTTGGTTACATGTAACAACCCATCTAGAAGCTAATAAACTGCTTGCACATTGCAAGTTGCAGTGTAGACAGTTTTGTTGATTATGATGGGAATGCTGTAGTTTTACTGCATCACGTCACTCAATTGAAGAGTAGTCATGGTACAGAATGATTAGAAACTAACAAGTAGGCCTGAGGTTAGTTGTCACACAGGGAAGTTGTCAAAAGGGCTATATCACAGTAACTATATGTTCTCAAATGTCTAATTATATGTGTGTATTCTATTGCTGTGGTTTTGTATGCTGGTTTCAAACATCTGTTTTAAAATGTTCTTTAAAAATAGTTTAGTGATTTCTGTCTTCCAAACTCATCATATTTAGCTTTGGTAAACAATGGATAAATAAAAATAAACTGGGATAGTTTGATATTTTAATTTAATTAAATTTTTGTTACTTGAATTGTTTTACATTTTTCCTGTTTAGATTCTGCTGAAAAGCTAATAGGTAGTTCCACTCCCAACAGGGCATATTGTCACAAACCCCAATTTCCATTCAATTAACTATATTTTTACACTGTATCACAATAATGGTGGAACAGCCTTTTTTTTCATTTTTTTTTTGGTAGCCAAGTTACATGTTTATAAATACATGAAAAATGGTCACTGGAGTAAAAAATGTGACAACTAGCTATTTAACTAACTATTTATTTATTTATTTTTTAAAAATGAAGGTATGATTAGCACACACATCCATTTTTGTTCAGAGCTGAACCAATCTACTATGCATATTTGCATGCGTCAGTAAATACTCTCAAGGACAGTCTTTTTTCTGCCATCTCTTGTACCCCCTCCCGTCTCTTTTTTCTCTCTTTCTAATTAGATCACACAGTAGACTCATCTCCCTTTTCCATAATCAGCCGATTTTTTACTCATGTATAATGCATGCTGCGCACCTTGTTACCTGCTCTCGTGCATTCATGTGCAATTTAAATTTGTTGAGTTTACGGTACATGTGCTAAAATCAGCCACGGTTCTCTGTAGCACACAAAAATACCATCTGCATTAACTTGAGGTGTTTATCTAGACAACCGGGTTTACCTAATTGAGTCTAAATAGGATGGGAAGTAGGTTATGGTCCATTTTCACCTTTTTGACTTAACACGGTACACTCTTGATTGCTCTGACCCTCTGCGTATCTCTATCTGTACCGACTGAATAGGGTGTCAGATTTTAGAGAAACCTTTAATGGAAAGCATNTAAAAAAAAAAAAAAAAAAAAAAACTTCATAATTTAGCTGAGTATTCTAGAAAAAAATCCTCTATTCCGCTGCTCACACCTCCCCCAGTGCTTGTGAGCGCCAATCATCCTTCATAAAATATTAAAGTCCCCAACGTTTGCCCTTTTAAAATCTCCCTCTCTCAATTCCCTAATTGTAGTGTTTCTTTATCTGTCCACTGCAGAGAGTAAATAAATGAACAAAATAGCTATTTTATCACAGCGCCTGACCTTTGAAATGGGAGAGGATTATCACAGGTTTATTTCTCACCCCGTTCTCTCACCCTACACACACACACACACACACACACACACACGTTTGTTTTTGTGAAATGTGGGGACATTCCATAGGCGTAATGGTTTTTATACTGTACAAACCGTATTTTCTATCCCCCTACACTACCCCTACCCCTAAACCTAACCATCACAGGAAACTGTGCACACTTTCACTTTCTCACAAAAACTCATTCTGTATGATTTATAAGCCTTTTGAAAAGTGGGGACATGGGTAATGTCCTCATAAGTCACCCTCTCCTTGTAATACCTATGTCATACCCATGTCATTATACACGTTTGTGTCCTGATATTTCACAAAAACATGCCCACACACACAGGAGTCAGGACTGGTCTGTGTGTGTTTGTCTTTGACAGAGATGATGACTGCTGTTGTACACATGGATGAAAATGGGCCAGACATGATGCTTATTTTTGTCTGGATCTATTAATTTATTCAAAAATAGTTTACAATTAAATTCATACATATAATAACTTGATTACACCTCATCTATAATGAAATGTTTTGCACTTCTGAAATAAAATTGCTTTTAATTTTTTTAGGAGTCTTTAAGTAAAAAATGCCAGGGTGATCCCAGTAAACCCAGAATGTTCTCAGAAATTTGGCTAATGTACTGGCAAGGTTTTCTCAAAGTTATTTACAAACATTCTTCCAGTAATGTTAATAGAATGTTTGTTAGTTATCTGGTCTTTAATAATGTTCTCAAAATGTTAGCACAAAAACATTATTTATTCATTGCTCATGGAATGTTTTTTCTGATAGTTTTAGTTGGATGTTCATCTAACATTTTTTAAATGTTACTATTTGTTTGATTCATATAGTAACAGTCCCATAATGTTAAATGACAAAATGTAATGTTTTTTAACGTTCACATAGTTTTTAAAACATTAAAAAAATTTAAGAGAGGGAGAGAGAACATTCAGAAATGACATTTTCATAACTTTATATGAGCATTAGCAAAAAATTCTTAGAACGTTTTGTTTGATATGATACTGTCAGAACAAAAAATAAAAGCCTCATTAAAATAATTAAATTCTTTAAAAGAAAACCTTAAGTAGTTTGGCTTTTTTTGTTGTTTTTTTAGAAAAAAATGTTTTAATAAAACTGCTTTACTGCTTATTAATATTTAAAAAATGTGAGTACACAGTATAAGCAACATGGGGAAAAAACACAAAACAGGAAATGATATCATAGAGAGGACCCCTGCAGACACTTATAACTGTGTGACAAGGTCAATAAGGTTATTTCAGATTGTAAAATGTGACACAACTTGACAAAATCTTAATGATATTTAATTATTAATTTAAGATGTAGGATTATTTTTTACTCGGTTACACCACCTGACATGTTTTTGTGATTAAATTAACTATGTTTTTCAAACTTTAAGTTTTTCAAAAGTTTTCAAAACCATTTGAAATAACATGAATATATTTCTAAGAGCACATTTCTAAGAATTTGGCACCTGTTTTTTAGCCTTCTTTAACGATTTATACTTTTCTTTTTCATGGACACTATTATTGGCATTGACCCAAATGAAAACACCATGACATGAACAGCATTTTATTTCATCTCATCCTATTGCACTTCTTTCTTTCATGAACTCTCACACACTTACACGCACACACACACACACAGACACATCTTATCTATGTTTCCAGATATGAGATCCTGCTGGATGTCCTTCTGTGGTCTTTTACACAGTTTTTCTTTTTACAAACAACCAATTAAAACCCATGCGGCTTCATGTTTTATACAAACACATGCACATATCCGCGCAAACACAATCATCTTCTGATTCTGTTTTCAATAACAGCATACTCTGAGAATCGCGCTAGAACGTTAGTGCTAATGACGCAGTTCTGCTGAAGGACTGTCTTCTCTCTTCCAACAGCCATGCTGAATGCCTAACAGGCTGACATTTTTAATAATTCCTAATGGGGCGATATTTTAATTAAACTGATACTGATGGAATCAGATTAAATGTGGTTAAGCCGTGCAGCGGAAATGACTCAAGAAATTCAAAGAGAGATCAGAAGATAAGGCACCATTTTAACTCTCTCCCTCTCCCTGTACGACCCCCTTCCGTTCGCAAAATGAAGAGTTTTTTTATCACTGCAATATTTCTAGATACTTCATTTGAGAGGACAGATGTGCACAGGAAACAAGACTTAAGATTAACATGGTAGTCTATGAAAGAGCGAGTCAGAGGGGGGGAGAGAGAGAGAGAACAAAAATGCAACGTACAACTCAGGGTGCCTTTGAGGACATTTAATTAAAATCTAATCCTGCATTCATTAAGGCTCACATAAATTAAGCTGTCATTCATAAGATTTATGGATTCTCATTTGCATACCACATACAATTCATCAATTACTGGGGTATGAAAGGGGCACAACCCCCTCTGGGCTGCCCACTGCCACACAAACAAAAGAGGGGGGAAAACAGAGAGAAACAGAGGAAGGGGGGTCTAATTCTCCTGTTTTCCACTGACAAACATTCAGATGTACTTTTCAATTATTATGTCCAATTGAAGCTGTAAATAGGGACTGATCTGTGTCCACAGCGCAAACAGATAAGAGAGGGCGGTCAGAGCACGAGGTACAGTATTTCTGAGAGGAAACGGATTACTTTAGATTACAGAAACAGAAAAAAAGGAACTAAGAGAGACAGATACCTCAATCCCTTATCTCTACAGTAACTACCCGTTTCACTATAAAGCTGTCGTTCTTGATAAGCAGGAGAAAACAAACAAATCAAAAAAGAATGAGAACCATATTAATATTCAGGGTTAATGAAGCAAAGAAAAAGACAATGTGTGTGTGTGTGTGTGTGTTTGTCTACCCATTAGCAGAGACGGTCTCTTTCTGACAGGTGAATTTCATCTGGTGGAGAGCTTTTGTCAAATAAGTTTACATGATCTTCCTGCTTTATCATTGAAAAAAAACTAATCAAGAGTTTTTAAGACACTCCTGTTTTGCATTATAGAGGGTGTTTAGCTAGTTTTTATAATTGTCACCTTGGGCTTGTAAGGTTTAAAAGACAATTTATATTCAGTAATATTAATCATTTGACTGCACTGACACTATCAGATGAGAACAAATCTTGAAATGAATTCAAGTTAATGACACTAGATAATACTATTGTCTTCTATAGAGATGACTTTGAAGTTTGCAACATTTACATTTATTGAACTGAATTGAATCAACACTTAACTAAATTAAGCCAAATGACACTATTGCCTTCTGTAGAGATGTCTTTGAAGTGAGTGTGAGTGAAGTGAAGTGACATGTGGCCAAGTATGGTGACCCATACTCGGAATTTGTGCTCTGCATTTAACCCATCCAAGTGCACACACACAGCAGTGAACACACACACCGTGAACACACACCCGGAGCAGTGGGCAGCCATTGCTGCGGCGCCCGGGGAGCAGTTGGGGGTACGGTGCCTTGCTCAAGGGTCTCACCTCAGTCGTGGTATTGAGGGTGGGGAGAGCGCTGGACATTCACTCCCCTCACCGACAATCCCTGCCGGACCTGAGACTCGAACCCATGACCTTTGGGTTACAAGTCCGACTCTCTATCCATTAGGCCACGACTGCCCCCCTTATAAGTCATCTCATAATTGACAGAACTTTGAGACTGGCTGACACAGTTATTGAACTGATCTGAATCAACATTAACCTGACTCAAAGTGAATAATGACACTGTTCTTCTGTAAAGGTGCTTTACAGCTGAATTTGCTTCATAATTCGTGGCCTAATGGATAGAGGGCAGTCGTGGCCTAATGGATAGAGAGTCGGACTTGTAACCCAAAGGTCATGGGTTCGAGTCTCAGGTCCGGCAGGGATTGTCGGTGAGGGGAGTGAATGACCAGCGCTCTCTCCACCCTCAATACCACGACTGAGGTGAGACCCTTGAGCAAGGCACCGTACCCCCAACTGCTCCCCGGGCGCCGCAGCAATGGCTGCCCACTGCTCCGGGTGTGTGTTCACGGTGTGTGTGTTCACTGCTGTGTGTGTGCACTTGGATGGGTTAAATGCAGAGCACAAATTCCGAGTATGGGTCACCATACTTGGCCACATGTCACTTCACTTTCCTTCACTTTCACTTTCATAATTAATGAATTTTGCAACATTAAAGGGTTAGTTTACCCAAAAATGATTACTCACGCTCATGTCGTTCCACACCCGCTAGACCTTTGTTCATCTTCGGAACACAAATTAAGATATTTTTGATGAAATCCAAGAGGGTTTTTTAATCCCCCAAAGAAAGCAACATAATTACCATCATTCAAAGCCAGAAAAAGACATAAAATAAAAAGAAATAAAATAGTCAACATGACTACAGTGGTTCAAACTTAATGTTATGAAGCATCAAGAATAGCTTTTGTGCGCAAAAACAAAACAAAAATAGCGACTTTTATCAACAAATTCGCCACTCCCCTGTCATTCTCCTATGCTGCTTACGTTCAGGATCTACATCAGAACACAGGCTCATTATTGGCCAGCTCCTGCGTCAGCATCACACGCATGCGTCGTGTTGCTCATGTGAACAGCGTCTGCCAATGCTGAGCCGGCGTTCTGACGTAGAACCTGGAAGCGCTGGACGTAAACAGCATAAGAGAATGACACAGAAGAGAAGAAATTGTTGAATAAAGTCGTTATTTTTGTTTCGTTTTTGCACACAAAAAAGTTGCTTCATAAAATTAAGTTTGAACCACTGTAGTCACGTTGACTATTTTAACAATGTCTTTAGTACCTTTCTGGAACTTGAAAGTGGTGGTTAAATTGCTGTTTATTGAGGAGTCAGAGAGCTCTAGGATTTCATCAAAAATATCTTAATTTGTGTTCCGAAGATGAACGACGGTCTTACGGGTGTGGAACAACATGAGGGTGAGTAATTAATGACAGAAATTTCATTTTTGGGTGAACTGGCCCTTTAACACCGCTATTTTCCTGTTTATTACTGTGAAGCTTCTTTGAAACAATCTGTATTGTATATAAATATAACTTGACATTAATCAAACCTGACATTTAAGCTAATATGAAATGAAGAAAACTTAAAACAAATGGAAAAGATTTAGACGGAACTGCCCTTTGATGAAAAAAGCCCAGCTGAAAGGATAAGAGCAAACATCCTTTATTCTGGGCTCAAACAGGAAGTTCCTTCATGATGGGGCGTAATCGGAGCTCTTATCGCAGTGAAAGACTGAACCCAAATAGTCCACTGTTTGTGTTTCAATCTGCGGCTCTCTGTGATGAATGAAATGTAAATAAGTGTTGTGGCCCCTGCAGGGAGACGAAGAAAGAAGGGGAGAGAAAAAGACAGACAGAGACTTAACATCTGTCCCACACACACACACAGACAGACACTTCAACATTCTTGTTCCCAAAGCATACGTGCACACACACAAATATCCACATGCACAGGAAATAACAGCAATGGAAAAAAAACAGTACTGTAAACATTTTACAAACAGACTGCTTCCTCAAACAGACATATACATCCACACACAAACAACCACACCAACAAATTTCAAGAAGATCAGTCAGTCAGTGAGTCAGTTAAGATTGTGTGTGTTAGAGTAATATTGTCTTTGACGTACTTCAGCAAGCCAGCTTGCCTTTTCAAGCCTGTTTACATTATAAACAAAAAATCATATCATACTCATAACAGATTATACTCACAATTAAAACAAAAAATGATTGATGAAATTATATTGAATTTACAAAGCTCCAGAGCTTGAGAGTCTATCAGTTTATATTAAACACTAATCAGAGGATCAGGTAAACACACTCAAATGTGTTGATGAGAAAGTCTGTGAAAAATTTATAGTCTGAAAACCTAATAAATGCAAGGAATGGAATTGTTAGGATTGTGTAGCCAGACACACATGGGGCGGAAATGAATGGTGAGCGAATGGTGAGCAAAGGATGAGTGTAATGGACTCATTTAGGAGTTGTTGACTTGTCTTGTATGTTAGTAAATATGTACCATATGAAGTGAACCATTACACCACTGTGTCTTGCTTTTGTGTAACACATTTCATAAGGCTGTTTAAAAACATGTCAGGCTAAGCTGAAGTTCAACTAGTTCTGAGAGACTTCCCAATGAATACTGTGACACTCTCCACAAATAATGCACAAAATAGGGCCTGAAACAAAAGTTCAAAAGTTTGGGATCGGTAAGATTTTTTTATGTTTTTAAAAGAAGTCTCTTATGCGAAACTTATGTGCATTTATTTGATCTAAAATACAGTAAAAACAGAAATATTGTGAATTATTATTACAATTTAAAATAACAGTTTTCTATTTGAATATATTTTAAAATGTAATTTATTCCTGTGATGACAAAGCTGAATTTTCAGCATCATTACTCCAGTCTTCAGTGTCACATGATCCTTCAGAAATCATTCTAATATGCTGATTTGCTGCTCAAGAAACATTTATTATTATTATCCATGTTAAAAATAGTTGTGTAAAAAAAAAATCAGGATTCTTTGATGAATAGAAAGCTCAAAAGGACAGCATTTATCTGAAACAGAAAACTTTTGTAACATTATACACCATTCAAAATAAAAAAAACTGGAAAGAAATTAACACTTTTATTCAGAAAGGATGCATTGAATTGATCAACAGTGACAGTAAATACATTTATAATGTTACAAATGCTTTCTATTTCAGATAAATGCTGTTCTTTTGAACTTTCTATTCATCAAAGAATCATGAAAAAAAAAAAATAGTACACAACTGTTTCCAACCGGTTATTTACTTGTAAATGAAGTTAGCATGTCACAAGTTTAAGAAACACTAAATTGCTTTGTAATACAGGGGAAAATCATGTGATCACATGGTTGCATGCTTATTATGGAACACAGTTAAATAAATATTTAGTTTTTAGTAGATAAAATTGAAAGCAATTTTTTGCAACAATTAAGTGGCAAAACCGAGTCTAGAAAGAGAGAGAATGCATTTATTTTTCATTATTAACAAAACAATAAAGCGTTCATCTTATGAAAAAAACGGAATAAATTAAACTACTTGTTCTCTATTTGACAAACGTTCAGTTCAGTTAAGTAAGTTCACAGGTCAATTTGATCATATTGTAACCAGGGAACAGTTCAATCTCATATCAGGCAGATGTTAAAAGGTTAATTGTAAAAGTCTATTTCGCCTGTTCAGGTTCTTGCTCCTCTTTAATTTGCTGTTATTATTGTCTCTCATTACAGAAGAATCCAATAGGGACCTGACAGGTGACATCCTATCATCAGAGGGAGGGTTATAAAGCTGCTACTCCGGATTACTAGAGGAATTTTAAGACCTATATAAGCCAGTATTTCCTTCATGTTAATGCTTTAAGAACTTTAGGATTTACCAAGCAGAGATAAAAAGGCATATTCCCAAAAAAAGCAGAGAGGCCAGTAAATATTCATTTGAATCTTAGTGAAGTAGCAACACACCTCGTCCTGTCTCTCTCTAGAATTACACAGACAATTAGTATTTGTTGTCCAAAAAGTCACAATGAAATCAAAATCGACTATTCTTTTTTATTGAATATTGCAGTGTTTATTATAAATTATTTATCTGTGCAAATCATATTTTTTTTTTAATTGCCTGCCCTCATAATCTTTAAGCAAAATAACTTCCCCTCCCGCTTGCAATGACATCTTTTCTGTTCTCTGATGGTGTGTTCACTGGCGCGAGGGCGGGACAACCTGCAATCAGGACCATACGCAGGGTTTTATATTTACCAAGGTCTAAAAATTGACGGGGACATTCTTGTCTCGCCACATTGACAGTTACGAATTACATTACATGAATCACGTAAATGATATATTTTCATTTCAAAATAGTGAAATTAGACAAAGGTTTATTAGTTTGCATCCCTGATTATTTCTGTTGGTCTGCTTATTTACTAACAGCTTGCATCAGCGCAAACCCTCCTTTGGCATTAAAAACATCGCAATTTACTAAAGACACACAGGGCAAAATTAGCGCTAAAAAGACGTGGACTGAGTTGTTTTTGCAGCATTTATCCCTTTCAGACACAAAAATTATGGGAGGAGAGTATTTAAATGAATCGTGCAGCGTGATTTACTAATGTTTGCACTAGTCAATTTACTGGTATTCGCGCCATTATTTAACGGCCAAAAAAAGAATGTCTTAACACATATATATGTGTGTATATGTGTTTGTCAGTTTGCATGCAGTTGCGCCTGTGTCGACCTACACCTGATGAGCATCAGCTCTGCTTATTTGTGACCCAACGCTAATTTGCACTGCTCTTGTTAGATTGCGTTGATCATTATGTAAATGATTTTACTGTGTCTATGTTCTTTAATTTGCACGTCAGCAGTAGATCACGCGCAAAATTTGTCACTCCCATTGGCGTATTTGTGGAATTGCACTCTCCAGCTAATTTGCCCCATTTAGTAAATCTGGCCCTTAATGTATTTCTTCATATTTTAGATCAAACTATCATATCAAGAACCATTGCAGTACACTGTAAAAAAAAAAAAAAACGTAAAAAAACGGATAATGTACTGGCCAAACTTTACCAGGACATTATAGAGTAATTTTACAGACATTTTCGTTAACCCTAAAACACAACACAATGAAGGTCAAAATTCAAAATACAGGTAAAACACCTGTAAAAAATAAATACAGAAAATTCCATTAATTTAACACAGTACATTATGCCCTATTTTAACTGTTTTTATTTTTGTTTGTTTGTTTTTAGAGTATAGATTGAAATGTAAGAAGCTTATTGGAGTTCTGAATGGAGTGTGTTTCCATTGCAGAACAACATTGTGGTCTGGAACAAGCCTAATCAAAGCCAATAACATCTGCCATTTATAGGAACAATATCTCAGCTATGTACTCACCTCTATATAGGACATAATTTAAGCCATGTCTTGTGCATATGTAGGTCATTTAACATCCCACTGCCTCTCCTCTCATCCTTTTGTCCTTCATACAATAAAAGTCCACAACAAAAATAGTAATTTTCACACACTGGCATATAAATCACTCGCTTTTCTCTCTCTCAGTAGCTTTTGGCAGATATGGGCCGGGTGTGTGTGTGTTAACTTTACCTTCTCACAGGGACTGTTTGAAACTACTGCCACTTTCTTTTGACCCTCAGTTGAGAAGAGTTGTGTTAAAACATGAGGTGAAATCAACACAACCATTAAGCAGGTTAATCTTTTCCTCGTTCCTTAGTATCCACTGTGATCTCTCCATCTCTATTTCCGTCTGTTCTCTGTATTTTGGGGAGATGCAAAATTTCCTTCCTCTGTCCTCTCTGCACTAATCAGGTCACAGGCATAAAGGAAGCTTTAGGCAAAACCTTTATGTGTTACTGCTACATTATCCTGTTCTACTTTAAAGAAGCATTACCTTTAAGAGGATAGCAAAAGAGAGCCAAAAGAGAATGAAAAAAGTAAGCAAAGTTTACAACAACCCAGCATTCCCATGCAATTTGTTTACAGATAGCTTTTTTTAACAGAGTTTTCCCACAAATGGATACTCCCCTTCACCAGCACAGAATATTCTGGGTTCAATACAAGCTAAGCTCATTCACCAGCATTTGAGGCATAATGTCGATTACCACAAAAATAATTTAAACTCTTTAAATAACAAAAAAGCAAAAATCAAGGCACTTCAGTGAAAGTAAATGGGAATAAGAATTTAAAAGAAAATGTGAATAAACTTGAAGCTTATAATTTTATAAAAGCACTTATAATATGTTTTTTTTTCCTGTTAAAACTTGTTTATTATTTGAGCTGTACTTTTTTTCTTCTTTTAATATTTTTTATTTTTACAATCTTTTTAGGTTTTGGCATTTCATCGTCATGGCCATGAATTTGCAATGTTATTTTAGTATCATTGAGATACAAAAATTTTAAATTATTTTTAATTTTTTATTTTCCCTTTTCATTTTATTGACAATTTTATTAATTTAGTTGTGTTTTTTGCCATTTTTATTATTTTTTTTTTTATTTTCTAAATGTCTATAGTTATTAACTACACTGTAAAAAAGAATTGTTGGTTTAACTTGAAAAGTAAGTTACCTGGTTTCCTTAAAATTTCGAGTTAATTGAAATAAAAAATTTGAGTTAATACAATGAAGGCAAGTGGTTTAATCAACAGAAACTCAAAATATGATGTTATCTGTACCACATTAATTATTTAAGTTGATTTGACAAAAGAAACCATTTTATAAAAATTAAATAATAATTATTAAAATAATAAAAAAATAATTTATAATAATTAAAAAATATTTTTTTACAGTGTATAATAACCCTGCAAAGTTGTTTTGAGACTTTACGCAGAAAAAGTTAGCAAGTGTTTTACTTTAAAATTATGTATATTTACATCTTGTGGCTTTTGAAACAGCAAGTATTTTAACATTTGCATGATTGGCCCCATTAACTTCCTCTCTGTGGTCTAGATTTTTGCTTTCTTTTTTTATAAGAAAAGGAGGGATAAGTCAAAATAATTTTTTGTATTAATGCTGATGATTTAGCTTAACTTGTACTGAACCTGGAATATTCCTTTAAGCCATGCATTTTCCCTCTTTTTTCTCTCTCTCAACTTGAGTCTCCGGTCGACCCCGCACTCTCCTGGCCCCCTAACCCACTGTAGTTTAATGAGCATACAACCATTTCGTTTTCTACCCACCAAGGCACTTCACAAACAGCTGCATTCTACATGCCACGTTTCCTAGATACATCACAAACAAACACCGGCACAGACTAATAAGAATGTGTTGGTTGTGGATTTTTGATTGGTTCTAAACGTAGCAGTGATTGACAAATCTAGTTGAACTAAATCTATAGTTCTCTCCATGGTCTGCAGTATGGACATCTCAATTAGTTTTTGACATTTTTAACTGAAGAATCTCATTAATGTCAAAGCCAGAGGGGTGAAACTGCCTAATCGTGAAGCTTTGTAACACTTTCCCGACCCTCACAAGACTTCCAAGAGTAGCTGTATGGAAAAGAATGACAATTTCTCTGATAACATTGAGATTTAACCACGGATATGTCATATAATGCTTTTTCAAATATTTTATGATTTATTAGGTGAGCCTGACATTAATAGAAAAGAGGAAAGCAGTTACAACTTCTAACTACAAATCAGCCACAGCTGTTGATATGTCTAGAGTTTTTTTGGCTGTTCTGTGCTTAACGGGATATTTCCTCCAAAAATTAAGATTTTGCCATTATTTACTCACCCTCGTGTTTTTCCAAGCCATGTTTTGCTCAGAACACAAATGAAGATATTTTTATTATTGTCTAATAATTTTTGTCCACTCATTGAAAATCCAAAACATTCAGACATAAAAAAAAATAAAAAACATTTTAAAGTGAATCACATGAATCATTTATAATCATATACAATATATAATCCAAAGAGGTTTGTTTCCACATCAAGTAGCCTACATATATGAATGAAAGCTTAAAGGATTAGTTCACTTCTGAATGAAAATTTCCTGATAATTTACTCACCCCCATGTCATCCAAGATGTCGTTCTGTCTTCAGTATAAAAGAAAAGGTTTTTGAAGGAAACATTCCAGGAAAACATACAACAGGTTGAAGGTCCAAATTGCAGTTTCAGTGCAGCTTGAAAGCGCTTTACATGATCCCAGCCAAGGAATAAGAGTCTTGTCTAGCTAAACGATTGGTCAAAAATAAAAATGTATATACTTTTTAACCACAAATGCTTGTCTTGCACTGCTCTGCGATCCGCCATACATGACGTAATCACAGGTCACGCGTGACGTAGGCGGAAGTACAGACCCAGTGTCTCCAAAGTGAACGTGAAAAGATTAATCCAAACTCCTTTTACAAAAAAAGAAAAAAAGGTAAAACAACGATATCAGATGATTTTGAAGTTGTAGCAGAAAATTTGATTGAGTTTTTCACCCTACCACGGTACTTCCGCCTACATCACGCATTACTTTTCTAAAGTGATTACGTAATCCGTGGCGCATCGCAGAGCAGGACGAGCATTTGTGGTTAAAAAGTATATACTTTTTCTTTTTTTCTTTTTTTAAATGACCGATTGTTTTGCTAGACAAGACCCTTATTCCTCATCTGGGATCGCGTAGGGCCCTTTGAAGCTGCACTGAAACTGTAATTTGGACCTTCAACCCGGTGAACCCCAGTGAAGTCCACTATATGGAGAAAAATCTTGGAATGTTTCCTTAAAAACCTTAATTTGTTTTCGACTGAAGAGAGAAAGACATGAACATCTTGGATGACATGGGGGTGAGTAAATTATCAGGAAATTTTAATTCTGAAGTGAACTAATCCTTTAAATTAAACCTGTTTATCATATAAAGCATTAGTGTCTCTTCAGAAGACGTGGATTAAACCGTTCAAATCATATATTATCTTTACAATGTCTTTTTGTACTTTTAATGCGAAAAAGTTTTGGTTGCATAGACTTTGAAGAGATGGACAAAAACAATTAGAGAATATTAAAAATTTGTTAATTTGTGTTCCAAAGATTATTTCATTTTATGTTGTATTTTTAAAAGTTCACAAAGGTGAGATCTTCTGACTGACTCTAAAATTATGATGTCACTCCTGTTGCTTCTAAATCCACATGAGAGTCTCATATGGAGTATAAATGTTTGTCTAGTGTTTCCAGACGATGCATTTATACAACATACATGGTATTTTCATACTAATTGTCAACAACTGTTAATACTTAAACTTGGGTTAGTTATTAATTCTGGCAGTAACCATGAGATTTCACACTGTACATTTGAAATCCCAGGGTTAATGTTCCCATTTGCATATTTAAAAGATTAATAACATTGATGAAGAAATACAGCATGTAGCTTGTTTCAGAGCTTGCTTGTCCAGCTGTGTAAAGGTCACTATGTAATTCTTCTCTGATTTGATCAAAACTTCTGAAATATAATAGAATATTGTTTCTTCATTACTTCAGTTAACTTGTTTGCTGTCACTCTACAACAATTTATTTTTTTATCTTTTAACCCTCACATGCAGAAACTGAAGTTTCTGAGACTCTACAAAGCGCATTAATTTTTAATGAGGTATTGTAACCAGTTTATGATTGGCTGCTTTTCCTTTTTTCTACACCACACTCACTTGTGGAAGTGATGACAGAAGCCCCACTCCATGTTCGTTCATGGGACAATTTCGACCCAACCTGATCTTGTGAGAAAACATATATGTGACCCGTGCTGGCAAAATGAGTCGCAATGAGCAAATTTTCAAAAAATGAGTTATTGTTATTCTCAAAAAACCTTCAACATGATGTATGATTTGTTGGAATCACGCGGAAAAAATGACTGAGCTACACCTGTTTAAAGTCGATGGAGTCAGTAAAGTCAATTTTGAGAAAAATCGAGTAAAAGTTTATTGAAGGTTCCAAAACAAAATCACCTAGCAACCATACCTTAAAATCCCTGGTAATAACACCAAATTTGACACACATACCAAGTCAAAACCCATATCTATAGGAAAAATAAATAATATTTCCATGATTCCACAATTGTTTGATTAACATTAATGAAACAGACAGCCTATTTATTAAGACCTACTGTATCACACGTAGGCTATCTAATATAATGTTACACATCAGATGTTTTTCAGTTAACCAAACATTCACTTAAGACATAACAAATAATCTTTGTGTGAATACTCGCCAAGACAGATTTTTTGAAATACTGTAATTGTGTGTATATGTGTATATCGGGATCGCCAATGTCTGAGGCGTCTTTGTGCGTGCTTCGGATCTGTCATTAAGCAAGAGTAAGATTGTTTTGTTTACATCAGCATGAGTTTGAAAATCACATTTCATTGGTTCAGACTCATGCCATTGAGAATTCGCTATGAATATTCACAAAGTTGGAATGCTGCGCTTTACCAAACTAGTGCTGAGAGGAAGCGGCAGTCGTCCAAAAGCGAGCATAGAAAAACGACATTTTTCATTAACAAAGGAAGGTTCTCCTCTCAGAAAACGTACACATAAAGATGTTTAATTGCTATTCTAGCAAGCATCACTAGACGAGGGCTTAATGAACTCATTTTGGTGAAAACCTAAAATTCGACCAAAACTGACATTTTGCACTTGTTTTGCCTGTAGCTTGAAATTAGCCCGTCCGCATTCCGACTCATTTTGCCAGCACGGGTCACATACAGTATATTTTACAAAGTTTCAATTTTATACAAACTTGTAAAATGTGATTTGTAGGAAATCAAACACATGATGCAGAGACAACTGTTATTAGATTTTGCATCATTGCCACGGACAGACGACTATTCTGCTCACAAAATTCAGTCAATGACGGAAATTTTTCGGTTAACGCAACCTCTGACCTACGCTAAACCCTATTAGTGTGAGGTAAAAATGCATTTGCTGAAGCAACTACGTTATTTGAGCTCTTTTATCATGAGTCGTGTTTCACATTATTTGTACCAGATTGCTCCGCATAGCAAGTGCAATACTGTATCAGGTAAGCTCCCAAGCAAGTTTACTAAGTCAGAAAAGCCATACATATGGAGTTGGTTATGTGATACACGTCAAAATGTATTCTTTTACAAATCATGCATTATGGTAAAAGTGTTTTGAGGTCATAATATAGTATTCTACAAGGAATTTCATGAAAATAAGTCTTTATTAATCAATAATCTGCCCCTGTAATCACAATTTGTGTAAAAAAAATTTATAAAAGTGACATTTTACTGCCTCTAGTGTTCATTTCAACTAGAAACTACAGTGAATTGTATGTAGAGGTACATTTTTGGAGTTTTGTAAAACTGTAGGTAGCAAGTTATTCCAATGAGCCCATGTTCATTAATATGAAGAAAGAGAACCGAAGCGTTCTAATACACTGAAGTTCATAGTATTTCTTTCACTTCCTATTATACTGCGTGCAGGTGTTTTTCAGAATTAAATTATTGTAAAACTCCTGTAATTCAATGTTTAAAATGTCCCATTATGAAGCAATCACAGGAAACTAACGAACCATTGCTGTTCTGTCCATCATCCTCTCTCATCAACAAGATCATCGACCATGTGTGTCTGTGTGAGAGACTTCATGATCAAACAGCCAGAACAGTGTGTTAATAATCAGACCGAGTCAAAACATCATGGTGGCCACGTACAAACAGAAAAACACACACACACACACACTTTAGATTTCCATGTGCTTCAGAGGGAGCCGGAACAGAGAGACTCCCTGAGGTGGAATTAATGAAAAACCCTTTCATGGAAAACTCATCAAGCTGAGAGAGAGAGAAAGAGAGAGGAGGAGACCACTAGCTTGTGTACGAGAGAGAAAGGAACAGAGAAAGTAAGGAAGAGATAGCATGTCCTTGTGTGTGTAGTGAGTGGAGGGGGGGTCAGAGCGCGTGACCTCTCATTTCATACTTTAATTAAAATCTCCCCCTGACGTCCTCCTCTCTTCCATGCTGGCTCGCCTTCCCACAGAGGCCATCAGTGCAGGCGCACACACACACATTCTTTACTCGGCCCTCCACACACACCGGCACCCGCGTACACAAACACACACTCAATTTGAAAAGACATGTTTACTCTATCTCTAATGTCCTCCTGTGTTTCATTAGCTCTGTAACATTCTGTAAACACCAGGGGAACTTTCAGAGCATTGCTTACACCACCATTACATTGAATACACAAGAGAACCATCAGACGCCAAAACACATCATATGCAAACAGCTAATGGATCCAAAAAATGTCTTTTTGAGCACCCGAATGAGAATTTTGTCAATTAAGGATAAAGCCCTTGGTACAATTTGTGTACAAACGGCTTTACATACGATTTACACAGAGATCCGTTCTGCTCGTGTTTTATGAATAAGGCCCCTTGTGTCCATAGACATCATATTTAACTTGTGCGCAACATTGTGAGAATAGCTGTTATCAGAGTAATCCATCATTTGTTTTACCTGCTCAGCAAAAAGCAAAAAGCAAAAACAAGAACTAAGCACCGTTATGTTCTGAAGACCAATAACAGTGGGTGTGCACCTATGAAGATGTGTGTGTGCACAAGTAACGCTGAGAGCAAGTGTCAACACTATACATTTCTGTGTCTGTGTGTGTTAAAAAGCAGCTGGAGTTTCCCACAGATCAAACAGAGAAAGAACAATAATGAACAAAGTGCTGAAACCCCATGATGAACTTTATGCCCAATATAAAGGTGCTTTAATGCTGATATGAAAGTAACTCATCCATCCAATACCAGACCACAACCACTTCAAGATCAACTTTAAACCTTGGTTCACCATGAAGGAGATACCTACACTAGCCCAGTGCAGACATTAAATCATCTCCTCTTTAGATCTCAGATATATACAGTCAAACCAAAACTTATTCAGACACCTTGAACATTTCATTCATTAATACAGTTTATTCACGAAAAGTGACAAGATTTTAAGTTAAACTGTGTCAGGAAAAAAAATGTAATCTTAATTATGTCAGATAACACTTAAGCAAAACATGGTCAGGTCAAAGTGTCTGAATAATTTTTGGTTCCAAATTTTTATCACTTTTACTGGTAGTCCACTGCATGAAGAATTTTTGGGTATAATATGTCACAGTTTACTTTATTTTGCTATTCTCACCTACATAAATGAACTATAGTGTCCTGCACCCACTAGTAAAAATATACCAAAAATATCAAAAATGTCTGAATAATTTTTGGTTTGACTGTAACACTGTATCACATGTGAGATAGTTTATAATTGTCTGTGGCGGAAATAACATGATTTAAAAGTATCTAGATTCATTTATTAAAAAATACATTATTCAAATTCATACATACAGTGGCTTACACCTCTTCACACCTTACAAATCTTCTATGATGAGGCTGAGCGTATTTTAAATACATTTAAATACATTTTAGGGGGCGTAAAGTAAAAATTTGTATCATAATTAAGAAAAAGAACTTATTTAAATAGTAAAATTCTTGAAAAGAAAACTTTTTAATTAGATGGACATGTTATTGTATTGATTAATATTAATCAATAATTTCTATTGTACATGACATTTTTATATCATTTTTAATCAATCATATTAATCAAATTAATACATTTATTTATTTATTTATTTATTTTTTTTAAACTAAACTGCTACACTTAAAAGTCAAAGTCATGGCCAAATCAAAGTCATGTGAAATGACCAACATGCAAAATAAACATAAAAAAATAATAAACCATGAAATTATATCATCAGCACTCTTGCAGACCCTCATGACTATATGTAAAGGTCAAAAAGTGTATTAAAACATCAGATAAATTGTACTTTTTATTGACAATCACATGACATTTTTTATTCAATTTTTAAGTTTTCTTAAAGATGTATATTAACTTAAGTTAGTCCATGTACATTTCTAGAAAGTTTGCGCATGTTTTAAACTAAATTTGTAAAAATGTGTTCTTTATCATGGACCCCATTTCGTATCTCTCTTATATATTTTTAACATTTGCAATTAATTTAAGTGATTTACAAGAAAGCCTTATTTCACTTTGTGACAAATTCTTTGAAATTGCGCATCTCACTAAACATTCTACAACCTACGTTCTGTATGACTGCATCTAAACAAACACCACACACAAACACAAAGAAATCCACACAGTGTGCATGTAAGGTGATATTTTCCTAACACAGGCCACTCATCAATCCAACTCATCGTCAAGTACACACAATCTTACACTTACACAACAGCAGATGGACACGCAAACACAATAGCACCATAAAGACATCAACAGTATTTGAAGCCCTTGTTCGCTAACACATTTCTTTTATGATACGCAGCATGCCACAACAAAGCTATCAGCTGTCCGAGCAGCTGCATCGGCGGTTTCCAATAGAGTCACTAAAGCTTTGAGAGATCTGAACACACACACACACACACACAAAGGATATCAATTTCAACCACACATGTACAACAGCAGACCATAAACTCCACAGCCGTATATAATGATTGATATTAGAGGATTAAAAATATACTGCAGGCTTGAAAGTGCGGCAATCGAAACCTTTCGTGATAATACAAGTGCAGAAAAACTGTGTGGATGGATTACAGATCTGGTTCAGTGTCACACATTCACACACTCTTCTTTTTTCCTTCCACTAATCCCTCGCTCTGCACTAATACACTGTGGAAGGGCCGAATCAAACCTTGCTGACTGATAGAGGCTTGTGTTACTGCTGGATAGGACCTGAAGGTCAAGGGAAGAGAGAGACGTGCAGAGACGTCTGTTTGAGTTTAGTGTGTGTGTGCATGTACATAAGAAAGAGGAAAAAACAGCGGGTGAGTGCAAGATAACAGGAATTTTTAAATGAAAGCAATCACACTGACATCAATTAATTGTCTGCGGATAATTTGCTGTCTAGGGTGCCTGTGCCGCTGGTATGAGTATTTGTTTTGACTGTAATCCGTGGCCTTTAAAATGTCTCCCATTTGAAGATCAGAGAAAGAGAACACACACTGACACACTCCTCTCACACTGAGCATTCACACGACTTCAACACTGTGACAAGAAAATCTTCAAAGACACAAATACCCATTTTTGCAGAGTATTCGCAAAAGGTTTGCACTAAGCTCTGTCTGTCATCTCACTTTCTTGCTTGGTCTTCCACAAATGCACACACTAACGCACACCAGGACCTGCATAAACTCCACTTCACAGAGTTTCTGAGAGAAAGGTTACAATACAAAGCCAATGAGTCGTGATACAGCCCGTCCATTTAAGACTTTCTGGAAGTGACTGTGATTCTACGAAAATAAATAATTCAGTAAATAAAGGCAGACTAAGTGCAGGCTAACTGTAAAAGAAGACAAGCATTTTTTTACTATTACAAGCAAAAACAAAAACAAGGCAAGCCAAACGCCTTTTATGGACATTCAGAACTTCCATGTTAGTGAATCAGCCTTTAAACAATGGAAAACATTGTGTTTGTGTGCAACAGAATCTGATGGCTCAGTCTGTGAAGTGCTGCAGTAAATCAACTATTAGTTTTTATGCTGATCCAAGATGCGTTTTTTTTTGCTTCCAAACAATTACAGGTAGAATTTAGTCATAAAAGGAAATGCTTGGAGTGATGAATGTCTCTCTTAAGCAGACAGACCAAGTCAGCACCTACAGGGCATTTTTTCTGTCTGCCAGTAAAAAGCTCATGGATTAGATGACGGTCAGAGAAGACATATCTTTTCAACACAGAGAAGCACTGAGGAAGAAGACAGATTTGATGAATTAACAGCAGCATAGCTCCAAAAAGGACATAGAAAGTTATTTGAGTCTCACAACATGGGGTGGAGATGTGGTTTTGTTGTTTAGTTTCTCCTTTCGTTAACTCATGTCGCATTAACAACCTATTTAAAGGAAATGTCAACGTGCCAGTTGAGCAGAATCCCTTTATCCGGTTATAATGAGTCAAAGTGCCTAACTTTGACTCAGCATGATTCATTTCTGAAACAAAGAGCCACCCTTTGCAACCTATATACAACAACTGATCTCATAAGAATACGTAACTGTTTTGTGAGGATATTTCATATGAATTTGAACGATTAAAACATAAGAGTTTTAGAAAAAAGTAAGGATAAGGTCCACCCCAAAATATACCCATCAGTGGGAAGTAAACAGATTAGACGAAAGCATGGGTTATAAATGAAATGAATGCATACGAATAAGCCACTAATTCACAAAAATGTTAAATAGTTACGAATTGGCAACTCAGCTCAACTTATAAACTTCCAAATCAGTTTGGTGTTTGGAGAATTCAAGAGACAGAGGTCCAAAAGTTTAGCTCATGCCACATGCTATCTGATCTCCATTCAGCTCTGCCAAAATTAAAACATTAGAAGGCCAGACATCGATTAAATAGTCATTATACAAAGATAGAAACTCTTAAAATGGTCAGATTTTGAGCTTTCTGACATGAGTTGGTCGCAGTTTAAATTCCTAAATACCTTCTCATGTCCTATATGAGTCTAAAAAGAGCAAATCAGAGGGCAGGACATTGGTCTAATTTGTGCATAAATGAGTTGTGGTACAAATTTTAAAACACATTCGTAAATTTGTAGATTAATCCTGAGGCAAAAAGTATCAATACGATTAGAATATAATTCCAAGTGGAGACCAAATGGGCGGGGGAACTGTTAGAGAGCGCCCTTTTAAAACTGCCGCTCTAGGCAATATGAAAAATTAATTAATTTCTGCGGAGAATCAATTTCTATATTAGACACCGCCGGAGAGCGAGCGCGCGGGCAGGATTCAGAGATTCTAATCTCGTTCCAGTAACTTGTGTCACAAGCGCTTAACATCTCCTCGCCAGTGCCCATGGCTGCCTAAATGCGCTCTTTAATAAGCGAGCAGATGAGCTGGTGTCATAAATAAGGTTTAGATAAGCAAACCCATAGTTCTTTCAAACAAGGCTCACATGGCTCTCGAGCGCACTCGCGCGCAAACGCAGGTATGTTTGCCATCATTCTAAAGGTCAGACAATGTAATTTTCTTTATTAATACAACTGAAGGGCCGTTGTTTTCAAAGCACGCGGACTTTGATAGCAACAGTGTCGGTTGCAAAGAATATATGACCGCTTTTTATGACAGTCGTCTGACCTGATAACGACATACTGGCTAATAAATTCAGGCCAGGTTGTGAGTCACTGCAAATTCAGGAATTTCACATTTCAAACTCATAAAATGACAATACACGAGACATAGTGTTTAAAATAGCGAACCTGACACCCACAAACGGGACAACTCAACTGACGATTAACCTGTGAGTTATTCAGTTTAACTTGTAACAAAACCAGACTAGTCCCATTAAATATTCATATCATACACTGATACGATCTCTCTCCCTCTCTCTTTTCCATATCAGTCTCCTAAAGTGTTTGTTTACACATGATACGTTTTAGAAAGAGACAAAGAGTTACATTCAATCCAATTCTGACTGATGCCTGATTGATGGTGAAAGACACCTATCCTGCCCAAAGGTGTCCCAGGTCTGGATAGGTGTGTGTGGTGTGCGGTACAGTTCATTGTGATGCATTTCAGTATGAGTAACCTGATATGTGCACGATTATCAAAGGCCAAACTGTTCAGACTGGATCATAAGCAGATAAATATGCTGTGCTCAGCAAAGAAGAGATGTGAAAATAACGTCTGCGCAAGATACTGTACTGATATGAGCTCAATAAAGGCGCACAGTACAAGGTGCGATTGTTTTTAGTTTGGTGCAACTTTTCAAAGTCGTGGTTTCTGTATCCTTTCTTACACACTCTTAAAAACAACGGTTCTTTATTGACATTGATGGTTCCATTGAAACTTTCAAACGCACAACATGTTCGGGACTCTTTACATTATTAAAACGGTTATTAGAACTGTCATTGAACGATTCTTCAGTGGCACAAAAATGTTTATTTTTAAGAGTGCATGACAGAAAAGTGTCTCGCGAAGCTTTGAGAAAGCTAAGTTTACCTTGCATTGGTGCAGTCGATATACAGGACCTCGAAGTCTTTTCTCGATATAAGTTTGCAGCGATTGACTCCAGGCTGAATCGCGCCCAGTCCACGGAGGATGCGAACCTGCTCCACGTTGCACACCACAGGCGTTATCTCCAGACGTTTGAGTTTCGTGTACACAGTGTGCAGTCCACCGACCAGGTGCTTGAGAAAGAGGTCAAACGCCTGCGGGAGGCAGATGAGCTCGTTGCCGTTGACAGTGAAAGACGCGAGCTTTGCGCCTCGGACCTCGACCATTTTACACTCGTTGTTTTGAGGGGTGTTTTCCACTGGAGAAGGAGTGGAATACACGGGTTTGTGCGGGAGGCTACCAATGGGGATACCCGGGCTCGCGGAGGAGAGAAGTTCCGATCTGAAGATGCTCGGTCCGGCTGGGGTGACGGACGGTGAGGGCGAGAGGGTCGCCGGGGTCGAGGAGTTGACAGCCGCGGCGATCGACATTGGAGGCGCGTGGGCCATCGGTGTCGCGGGCAGCAGCGCAGCCGGTGTGGCCATGTTTAACACTAAATAAATGTCTTTAAAGTATTCGAACAAAAGTAATATCTCACAGGAGAGTTAATAAAACAACAAGAAAAACAATTCCGTTTTGATTGGAGAGTAAAATCAGCCTGGCACGGGGGGAAAAAAAACGAGATATTGTCTGTGCGTCACAACATCGATCAAAGCGTGATAGTGACAGTGGGAAAAAGTGAAGAGCTGCGCTAGTGGTGCTCGGACGAGTTGAATCTGTCACATTGTGGTCAGGAGGAGGAGCCAAGAAACAAAGAGAGTTTGGAAGAGACACAGCGCGCACGTGTGTTCCTCTCTTTCAGAACAGGTACATCTGAAACAATGAACTTCAAAAGAACTCTTGCTATTGTTGAGCGTGCTTTACAAGGCTTCCTTTCTATTCACACTAAAGATAAACAAACAAAACAACAGACTACATGTTGAACGTTTATTTTTGCAGTCATTGACAGTTATGTTAGTTATATTATGTAACAAGTGCGTGAAAGGCTGTCGTAGTTTATCACAAAGTTTATGAAAGGACAGACGTATTGCTTTAATTCATGCTCGAGATGAAATGAATAATAACAGCACTCCAATGGTTAATGGCGCTTTGTACATGCACACGGGCAAGTGATTAATACGCCGCGTGAGAAATTCTGATGAAACAATATTGAAAGCAATTTAAATAAAGCTCATTTAAATGTCAATTCTCATGGTTGGGGCTTTACTATAATTGGCTATTTAATTAAAACAATTTTCACGGTCATTAATACAGCCCGAGCGTTGTAGTGCACTGACATATTTTAATTACATGGTATTAACAAAATAGATATGCCTTAAAAAGCACGGTGAAAATTTGAATAAGAAATGATTTAAGCAATTATACATCATCCCCATATGGACATTACGAGTATCAGCATATGACTGGTCAGCGCTGAGAGAGAATAAAACAACTAACTGGGCAGTTGCAACACTCTTTTTAAAAGTGAAAGAGTGGAGAAAATACTTCTAGAATAATTTCAGAATTTTTTTTGTTACATTGTGAGGTCAAGCATGCACAGAGGCAGGGTATAAAGCTTATACTGCCATCTATTGTGAAGGATTTGGGAAGTGAAAAGAATTAAACTGAAATGTCAATGACTATTTGTTATTTTCACAAGCCCAAAGTGTTCATTACAGACCGCAGATCCTACGGTTTGTAATGGTTCTCAACATTTACAACCGTTAATCTCAGAATAAACACTTGTGGAGTCTCTTGAGGCACAGCGACATCTCAATTATCATAATACACTTCTCAGACATCATGATATTCCTGGTACAGCAGGAAGTCACTTATGTACCCAATTTCAATGTCAGTGGCTTTAGTGACATTTCACAACACATTTCACAAAAAGTAAGCGTAGAACAGTTCTCCAGTCAAGCAATGGAACAAGACAATAGGAATGCACAATGTTATCTGCCAATATTTTTACAATTATTTAGCAATAAGATTTTATTGCTACAATAATATGGGCACTATAAACAATTTTATATGCATCATTTATGAGTTCACTTCTGCTTTCTGCTTTCATGTCTTCTGAAATCTGTCAGACCATCATGAGCTGTTCTGTTTTCTGGTGTTAAAGTTTACCCAAAAATTTAATTTCTGTCATTAAGAAATGAATACTAAGACGGTGTACTGATGTAGAACCTGGAAGCACTGCAACATTAAATAACATAGGAGAATGACAGGGGACAGAAGAAATTGTTGAATTAAGTCATCATTTTTGTTTTGTTTTTGTGCACAAAAAGTATTCTTGTCGCTTCATAACATTAAGTTTGAACCACTGTAGTCACGTTGACTATTTTAACCATGTTTTTACTACTTCTCTGGACCTTGAATGTGGTAATTTTGTTGCTTTCTATGTGTAACGGAGGCCAGCTAGTAGTCGCTGTGCAAGTAAACCTCACTCCTCTCTCAAGAGATGTTCTAGCGACTGACGCTAGAGGTTGCAGCCTTTAGCCTCCTCGCTAGAGCGCCTGACTCCCACGGCGGAGACCCAGGTTCGAGGCCCATGCAGAGCAGGGCGAGTAGGACCTGGGTGAGGGGTTACATATGGAGGATTAAAAAAAACTCTCAGATTTCATCAAAAATATCTTAATTTGTGTTCTAAGGATGAGCGAAGATCTTACGGGTGTGGAACGACATGAGGGTGAGTGATTAATCACAGAAATTTCATTTAGGTAAACTAACCCTTTAAACCTTGCATTCACCAACATAAACTCTACACAGCACAACCATGGCTTTTAAATGAATGGTAACGGCCCATTAAATGTAATATTATGCATTTGAGGAGGAATTTAACACTGATGTTTTCTAGTTACTTTAAAGTAATTAGCAGTAACTGCCTGCATCCCTCAGTTCCACATTCCTTTATTCAATTCACTACAGTGATTACAGCAGTTCCTCATTGACTTCTCTATTAGAGCTGCGGCCAGAGTCCATTCCCTGACCTTCTCTTCATCGATCGGGCACATTTGTCGCTCCTCTATTATAATGCAAAGAGAACATTTGTTATAACGACATCCGATGCCTTTGCGCAATTGCGATCAATATGTTCAACTACAGACAGTACTGTATAGAGAGACAACCATGTGGATATAATTTAAAATAGGAGAATACACATGCTTATCGATTCCTCTGAGACGTGTTTAAGTTATGCTGTTCTCTCAATCAATACACCTACTATATTGATATGCAATGAGAACGTCATCATAAGCCCTCATGGACGTTCACTTGAGTCAAATCTCACTCCTATCCATTCGAATTCATGTTTTACTTCCTCTTATCTCCCATGTCAACCTTAACACCTATGTACAGGACACGGAGTAGGAGGGAGTCAATGCCTCAATTCACACACCACCAGCCTATTAAGACCAGTGACATCCATCAGCTAAAGTTGCCACACTTTAAAATGCACTGTGCTGGGATGGTCCCTGTAATTTAATTCCCCCTGCCATGCATACACCCTGCATAGCCACGTCCCCTGATGGATTAATCATGCCATTTCCACAAAGGTCCTTCAGAAGAGAATGGAGTTTGATGCAGCCACTGACGCTTGCTGCCATAACTCAAGCTCTGCCAAAACGCCAGTGTCCTGTTTTCCTGAAGATGGATGTGGGTTTTGGGGAGCTGCTTTGAATGTGTCCTTCGTTAGATTAGAATGTATGGATTTGTTCTCAGCTTCAAGGATAACGGAGAAAAATCTGACTGTATAAATTTACCACACCGCAAAAAATCCTATTCTTCACCTTCAAATGAAATATTTCAACTGCCTTTAAAGCATATACAACAAAGATTCGTGTTTTCATACTACCTCCATTAATGATAAATGGCCGGTTTAAAATTCTATATCATTTTGTTCAAATGAATTAAAAGTAAAACACTAAAATTAATCCTTTTAAATGTGAATTTAGACATCACAACATTATAATATATATAGTAAGAAAAAATGCATATATTGTTTTTTTTTTTCAGATTTGCTTAAGATTACATTTAACAGTTTTATTCAATTATTAGTGTTGCAAAAGTCATCTAAATGATGGTTCTCAACTAGGGGGCCTCAGCAAACTTCAAGGAGGCTGTAGGATGACTTAAAAGTAAGTAATAAACTATTAGTATTAATATTGAAATATAAAAATAATCTAAATCTAACTTACTTTTTTTTAAAACAATAAAAATGGAAATTTGAAAAAATATAATTGTAAAAATATTGGCATATAACATATGGAACAGATATACTGTGCATTCCTACTGCATGTCTTAAGATTGTCTATGGAAGGCTTCATAACTTTTCTACACCTAATCTTTTTTTGTTTTACGATTTTATTCTTTTTCTTACTTTTTAACATTGTCCATCAATAACTGGCTACTGGAGAACCTGACAATTTCATTTTCTCTCAAACAGATCCCTATCAGATGAATTTGCATGCTTGCGTTTTGAATTACTTCACATGGCCATAAATCTACTGAAGCATGCATCCATTAAATCAATCAAAGACTATCGTGTGACCTGCCCTTCCTTCCTTACTGTGGGTGTTACCTAACATTTGATACATTCACTCTTCTCTGAGACCTTGTTTTGAACAGTGGACGATAACATGTGTTGTCAGAGAAGCTATGTTTACATGAAGCACACGAAACTAAGGCTATGAAAATTAGATCCAAGTTCCAAGGGTCAAACGGAATGGTTGCCCAATTTTATTTAGGTATGCTAAATAGATGCCCACCTCACATTGGAATTCACAGCTTCTTCTAGAACATCACTTCCATGATCAAAGTGAGGGAGGGGGAAATATCTCTAGAGTGCCAGTCATGGAGATGAGATAGAGCAGAAAAATGCCTGACAGCACTCCTCTGTCAGTGCTTTAACACTTTTTTTCTGTTTTCTAACAAGTTTTTTTTTTTTTTTTGTTACAGACAAAATTAATCGTGGGGATGTGAGATGCCTGATTTACATTCATTAAAAGTCATCTCCAGAAGTCAAGTTCAGTTCCAATCAAATTTGGGTAATTATGCAGAACAAGATATTCCCCTAAGAGCTGAAAACTCAACTTTTTTGAAAATGTCACTCTAAATGAACAAGTTTAATTTTATCAAATATACGTGAGGGAAAGCTGAATAGGTTATTCTAAAAACAAGCTCCTTGACACTGTCAAACATGTCTTAATAATTACCAAGCACCCAACAGTTAGGTTAACCTTCTGTTTTCTTATATATGCCACTCAGCTTCACAACAGAGGTCATTTGAGCAATAACACAGAAGTCACAGTGGTATTTTTCTGAATAAGTGCAGACTGCTATTTTTCTCATTACTCATTTTCATGCTGATATTCAGACCAACAGCATGATGGCACGTATTACATTAGCTTCGTCCGAAACTGCATACTGAGTAATAATACATTTAATGAGGAACTTTGAGATTGTTTAAAGAGTGTGTTCTATTATAAATGTATAGTATAAATATGTAGTATTAAGGTGTGCTCATGGCATGCGTCTTTTCATTACCAGTCACAAGTCCTCACCTGTGGCCTCATGAGATGGTAAAGTGTTTTATCAGTTGTGCACTTTCCAATCTCAGCAGAAGTAGGAGGTCATCCAGGTATTTTTCACCTACTGTTTTATGAATTCAGACATTCTACTCATTTCACGTACTGTTTTTCGCCTACTATATGTTAGAGCATATTCTGAAAAAAAAAAAAAAAAACATTGCTAAAGAAATTAACAAAGCCTAAGCTGGGGTGCATTTCCCGAAAGTATCGTTAGTCAACTATGGTCGTAAGTCCCCCTGAACTCTATTAATAAGGACGGAACTTGCGACTATAGTTTGCTTCGGGAAACACACCCCTGGTTTGTTTGGCTTAACTGGTTTAAACTGGTCTTGGCTGGTTTAAGTTGGTCTTCAAGCCTGGCTAAGTTGATTTGGCTGGTCCTCCAACCTGTAAAGCTGAAAAATGTCCAAACCTCTCTAAAACAAAGCCACTGTAGTATCAACTGTATGTCTCAGAGCAACACAGTAGTAGTATTCTGTTCCTAAATGAATCAGTTTTTAATGAACAAACAAGTTGAGTGAATGACTTGATAGCTGCATCTCACTTCGGAGGCTGTGTCCTCCAGAGGTCGCATTTGAAGGCTACATACGTCATCTATGATGTCTTATTTAAGAAAAGTAACCGTAATAAAATTGACTCTTATTCCTCGTGAGATGTAAAATACTGTAATTTCTTTATTACTTTGCAATCTAACAGTTAGTTTTCTTAAGGCCCCATTTACACTAGTGCGTTTTCGTTTTAAAACGGCGTTTTAAAATGAAAATGATCCTCATCTACACTAGCGTTTCCACAGCATTTCAGAAACGATCTCCGTCTACACTACATGACCGAAAACCTTGTCCGATTTCATTGGTGGTTTCAAATATCAAATTTAACCGTAAACTTAGTGAACAGTTTTGAAGAAATTTTAATATTTCCCAATTCCAAAAGATAGGAGCTGCACTTGGATGCCCAAGAGGCATTTCAAAGATGGCTGCCGAGTGAAATTACTCATCTTAAAGGGACTTAACTGCACAATGGCTGCTAAAAATGACAACAAAGCCAGCAAAGATTGCAGTTCAGTCTCCACGGTATTGTTTACACGGTCATCAAGGATATGCAGAGTGAACATGGGCAGCCACGCCATCGTTTTCAAAAGTGTCCGTTTTTGTCCGTTTACACTGAAACGCAATCCCAGCGTTTTCAAACTAAAACAGGCTCTGGTAGCGTTTTCGAAATCTCTGTTTTTGAGGGTCGAAAATGCTGGAGTATTGTAAATGACAGGCATAACCATAGCAAAAGTTATGTGTTTAAAAACAAAAACGTACTAGTGTAAACAGGGCCCTAAATGAGACCGACTCCATGACGTATGCAGCCTTCAAATGTGACCTCCAGAGGAAGCAGCCCCTGAATTGAGACACGGCAATTGACTCACTCTTAACGACAGTGGCTTGTCGCCACCTACTGGTGTAACAAAAGGGTTACTGAAAAATACCCAATGCACAGACTGATAGCCTGTTTAGGATGTGTAATCACAGACAAGCGGAATGATGCAAACTGTAACGGGACGGGACTCAGGGTAGGATCCATTTGCAAGCTTTATTAAAGCAGAGTTCATAGTAAAACAGGCAAGGTCAAACAGGAACAGCAAGGTACAGGCAGAATCGTGGTCAGGATACAGGCAGTGGGTCAGGGCTGGCAGATAACAATAGTAAATCCAAGAACAGAGCAAATAGTCCAAAGGGCAGGCAGCAGGAATCGTAAACGGGGAACAGACAGGATCAGTGACAGACAGACAGACAGAGATAAGATAATCACGCTCAGAATTGCAAAAATGGTTAACAAGACTTCGCAATGAGGTGGTGTGTGTGAGTCTTAAATAATGAAATAATGAGCTACAGCTGTATGTGGCAATTGGTGATTGGTGTGGAGTGTGTGCAGGTGACTGGCAGGGAGATTATGGGAATTGGAGTCCGGGAAATGACAGGAATCGTGACACAAACAGTGCAAAATCCCAGTGCAGTTGAAGCAGAGATTTTCTTAAAGTATCAGATGGCAAAGCACATATATATCACTGCCAAAAGCCAGTGACGTTTGCAGATTCTAAAGAAGTAAATCCATAGTGCCGTAAAATATATCCAATCTGTCGCAAAATTACTGCACTTCTCTATTTTTGCACTTTTTTTTTTAACTCCCAAAACAATTCTCCATGAACGTGATTGGGCAATCCCTGGCCAATCAACAGTCAGATGATTTATCATTGCTGGGTAGTAACTGATTACATGTAATCTGGATTACATAATCAGATTCCAAGAATTAAGCAGTGTTGGGGAAAGTTACTTTTAAAAGTAATGCATTACAATATTGCATTACTCCATAAAAAAGTAATTGCGTTACTTTTTATGAAAAGTAATGTGTTACATTTACTTTTGCGTTGGGCTTGCTTGTTTGTTTTTTTAATAACAACAAAAAAAGTTATATTTTTGGCAAATGTAAAGGCCCTTTCACACCAAAAGGGAAATGAATAAGCCTCAGGCTGAAGGAAATATATATTTACGCCTGTACAGTAGAGGACGCAGCTCAAACAAACCTTTCAGCTGTGCTGTCTAAAGAAAAATAGGATACAGGAGATGGAAGTTCAACACTCTTATTTCTAAATTAAATCTAAAGTAATTTTTGCTTATTAGTATGCTGGATAATTGAAGGTCAACAGCAAAGAAATTGGTTAATAAAGTGAGATTAAATACATAGCCTGAAGTATATTTGTGTAATTTAATATGTTAAATTATTACAGGTTTGCGTAAAATTGTAAGATTGCATTTCACAGTTTTTATTCACACTGTTTCCACCTCCCCCCTCCCCCCTCCAAAAAAGATGAATTTTCAGCATCATAACTCCAGATTTCAGTGTCACGTGATCCTTCAGAAATAATTTAATATGGTTAAGAAACATTTCTGATTATTTCAATGTTGTGTTGCATCATATTTTTGATTAAACAATTTTTTCAAGATTCTTTGATTAATATACAAGTATGCACCCTCTCAGACATGGCCTTGATTGAAAAATTATATATGATTTGAATACTGAACTATATTGTAATATACACTGTAAGAACAATACTGTAAAATGTACGGTAACTTGCTGGCAGCAATTAGCAAGTAAGTTACTGTGTTCTATTCCACAGTATGCTTACTGTAAATGTAATCACAGTAACTATTTTATTACTGTGTTTACTATTATACAGTATAATTTTACTGTAATAATAAACACAGTAAAAAAGTTACTGTGATTTGATTTACAGTTACTATTTTGTTACTGTGTTTATTATTACAGTAAAATTATACTGTATAATAGTAAACACAGTAACAAAATAGTTACTGTGATTACATTTACAGTAAGCATACTGTGGAATAGAACACAGCAAATTACTTGCTAATTGCTGCCAGCAAGTTACCGTACATTTTACAGTGTTCTTCTTACAGTGTGGGATAATTTTCATTTTTGGGTGAATTATCCCTTTAACTTGTTCGGCTTCATTATGTTACCCACTTTTGTACTCGTGAATCTGAGGGCGAGATGCCTCATCATATTGTCTTGTCTTTTCACCGCAACGGATGCGTCGGCCGCACCGCAACAGCTGCTGCGCGGCGAAGCGAACACTTCAAATCCATTTGTTCTTTGTGTCAAAGCGCTGGAGTTCGACAGAAATATAATTCAAATGTCCGGGATTTGTCGTGACCATAGGTCGTGATGTGTACCTTTGGGTTCTGTGGGTTGAATGGGTTGTATTTCTTTTGTCTCGTCACGCCACTCACGTCTGGTGTAGCCTAGTTTTGTGAATCTTACGCATATCATATGCTTTATGTTTATCTGGCACCTGCAGTCTTTTCACAAATTTGTACATGAGTAGAACCATGCATCGTTCATTTATATTTCTACATGGGTCCCGCAATACAATTCTGATTCTTCAGTTGCGCCATCTAGTGGTGTGTTACTGCACGACAACTGCAACACCTGATAACAGAGCGCTCAAGCGGGTACTGCGAATCATTTTGAGGTAATTAAAATGTCAAATAATATTTTGTGTTCAATTATTTACTTATCTGGCAAGTGGCCGGATAATAAGGTAATTAATAATTATGCAGTGGGGTCTTGTTTCACCCTGCAGAGGTTTCTTATGTATAATAATCTGCTGACTGTACACTGTCCCGCAGCCTTGCCGAGTCCCCCAGTTTGGGAACTACTTGTCTAGAACTACAATAACCATCATATTCACACAGCGTCTCTGCACTTACAGTAGGCCGACCCCCTTTCTCTCAGCATGCATGGGGACAGGCGAGCTGTTGGTCAGTAAATGTGAAAAAGTAACTTAGGCCTAGATATTTTGTTGTAAATTGAAAAAGTAATGCATTACTTTACTAGTTACTTGAAAAAAGTAATCTGATTACGTAACTGGAATTAAGTGCTTGTAAATAGATTATATTACATTTTAAAATACTTGTAATCAGACTATGGTTACTTTTCTATTGATTACATGATTACATGTTATTCTCACAATGGCAGTAAATTATTCATAATTCATTGATTCTACTTTATGTTTTAAATTTTCCTTTCTAAGCTTTCTTATACATATGTTCAGAAGGTCTTCCAGGTTTGTGGAATTGCACACATACAGACCAACCACAAAAAGTAGTCAGAATACATTACCTAAATAGAGTAATCTAGATTACATTACTAACTGCAGTTTTGTCATGTAATTTGGAATCAGTAACTGACTACAATTTGTAAGTAAGCTACCCAGCACTGCTCCTTAAAGTAGACTTAATACTTCAGAATAGATCACCAATTGTGAATTATTACAAGTCAAACAGTTTTTTCCCTATTTTTATAATGCTTTTTACAAAGCAACTGGACACTAAATCAGCATTTTATTTGCTTTGCTGTTATTTTTGAAAAATATATCCTGAGTTGAGAATACTGAACTTTAGAACTCAGATTTGTCCTGTGATTTTTCATTCTATTTCATGAGGTTTATCTTCCCTTTACCGTCCATTCCAGAGGTCTGTAACCTGTTTTGAGAAAGACTGCTTCCTTTAAAACGCATGTAACTGAACTTTTCCAGCAACAACTTCTGTGACCTCAAAGGCAGTGTGATTTTTTATCCTTTCCTCCTGAGGCGGAGAGAGGGCGAGGGTTATTCATTCGTGCTTAGCTGTGTGTTGAGTTTGATGGATAAGCCTCATAAGCATTGATGCTAACACTCAGGTGCACACTCTCTTTCTCTCTCGCTCTGGTTCTTCACAGATCATAGAGCATCCTTTTCCTTACACTCACTCTCTCTCGCACACACACATTCTGCCCCTTAGACCCCCTGCTGGGTTCACTTTCTACGACATCCATCAAACCTAAACAAGAGGGGTCATTCAGCTGGCAAATAACCTTCACTCAACTACAGCAGAGCAAGCTGTGGGTAAAACACTCACTGCTAGTTCGGGCCAGTGGAGTGAGTTAAGGGCTTGGGAAGACGTTGGAGATTTTTGGACAAGCTTCTGCTGTTGAAATACAATTAAAAAAAAATTATTTTTGATTTACCAAATTAATGAAACAGCATTAATTACAGGTTATGTAAAAATTTAAAAAAAAAAATAATAATCAAACCATTGGTCATGTAATGGTCTCATTTTGTTCTGATTTGGTTTAATTTTCATTCTGTTCCTGCTTGCCAGTGTTCTCTAGTATCTTGGTTGCTGATTTGAGTTCCACACCTGCTGTTAGTTCACCCAAAAAAGAAAATTCTGTCATTAATTACTTATCCTCATGTTGTTCCACACCCGTAAGACCTTCGTTCATCTTCGAAACACAAATTAAGATATTTTTGATGAAATCCGAGAGGTATCTGACTCCTCAATAGACAGCAATTTAACTAAAGACATTGTTAAAACAGTCAACGTGACTGCAGTGGTTCAACCTTAATGTTATGAAGCGACGAGAATACTTTTTGTGCGCAAAAACAAAACAAAATAACTTTATTCAACAATATCTTCTCTTCTGTGTCATTATCCTACGCTGTTTACGTCCAGCGCTTCCAGGTTCTATGTCAGAACGCCGTCTCAGTATTGGCCATTTTTCATTTTTGGGCGAACTAACTCTTTAAGCCTTCTGTTCTATCAATTCTTTGTTCAGTGACGTCAATGTTAAATGTGTTTGTGCTATATTTCTCCTGAGAGTTCCCAGTTATATTTGTGATTAAAGACTGAGATATTTAATTCTCTATCGTCGTGTGCTTCATTACAGCCATACGTGACAGTTTATCAAAAAAAAAAGTAAATTGTGTCAATTATAACATTTAAAATATGACTACTTACCCCAACTTGAATTTAATTCATTAAATGTATTTTTTAATTTGTAAAAATGTATTGTGCTCGTGTTTATCCAACAGTCATAACAAAATGTGATGAGACTGGAAATTTAGTTTGGAGTACAGAATTCACAAAATTGATTCTAATTTATGAGATACCAGAAGAAGCTGTGATGATCACGGTGGACATCCTGAGAAAGGACCAGAACCTTAATTGAACAAATAAAAGACAAGGTGTTCCATCCATCCATCATTAATTCCTTTTTTTATTTTCTTTTTTGACAGTTGCTTAAAAAGAAAAGTTCATAAAAATAGGGCCCATGTACTGTGTTAATACAAAATAATTTTTCAGAGGTATTTTTACCTGTATTTTGAATTACACATTGCATTGTGTTTTAGGGATAAAAGTAATCTTCATAAACTTAAAGGTAATTTTGCGAGTTTTAACCAAACATACAAATGACATTATTTGAGTGGTATTCCCCCAATCCACAATGCTTCTCCAATATGTGGGCTCAGTAATGTTGGTTCAAAAAGTGGTTAGCCTTTATAAAAGCAAACTCAAACTGTCCCCTTTACAGGTAAGTATATGGTATTTTAAATTTTACATCATAAATACACTCCATATTGAATTTAAAATTATTAATTCTCAAATCAAGGCAAGACTAGTTGTGATAGTTATTAGCAAGGTGGAATTGTTCTGCCTCTTATCAGCGAGCAAACTGAGCATTCAGTTCTACTTTCACCATCAAACTTGACATTATAAGTTCTCACTATTGAAAATTATAAGATTGCTCATACTAAACATTTTTACTTTATTTACTTTCTTTTCTGTAACCTCAACTTTTCTACATTACATCAATCAACCTTTAAAATAGAGTGTGACAAAATAGAATTTGGATTTTTAACATGGGCTCAAAACCTTAAAGGATTAGTCCACTTTTAAATAAACTTTTCCTGATAATTTACTCACCCCCATGTCATCCAAGATGTACATGTCTTTCTTTCTTCAGTCGAAAAGAAATTAAAATTGTTATATACTATTGAACTAGCATATTGCATATAAAAATTAGTTCAAACTTTGACCTGTGGAGGGCAGTAATACGCTTAGCAGCGTCTACACTGCTGGAATTCAAATAGAGAAGAAGAAGAGAGCTAGTTCAAGATGAGCATTTATGGTTAAAACTTATATAATTTTCAATTTTTTTCAGAAAATGAGCAATGGTTTCACTAGACAAGACCCTTATTTCTCATCTGGGATCGTGTAGAACAATTTGAAGCTGCAGTGAAACTAATTTTGCCCTTCAACTGTTTGGTGCCCATTGAAGTCTACTATAAGGAGAAAAATCCTGGAATGTTTTCATCAAAAACTTTAATTTCTTTTTGACTGAAGAAAGAAAGACATGAACATCTTGGATGACATGAGGGTGAGTAAATTATCAAGAAAAGTTTATTTAAAAGTGGACTAATCCTTTAAGCACTGAGATATAGGCCTAGCCACTGTATCAGCTCTGTATATCAACTAGTTCCTGTCTTCACAATATATATTATATAATGTCAGTTTTTTGTCCTTCATTCAATTTTACAAGTGAATTACCTAACTGTCTGCAGTACTTGGCTCAAGGTACTGTAGCTGGTTACATTTATGTTGTTACTTAAACATAATTTAAATATAGTCATGCAATGATATAAAGCTCTGTGTGAAGTACAACGAACTGGGCTTGATTTAAAATGACAGGTTGCTTCTGGTCCTGTCAAAAACAATAGGCTTTATAGGCCTACTCAAGCCTGCAGAGAAAGATTTCAGTATAGCAGATCAAATGCACGAAGCCTAAATATCATTCCATCCACTCTAATTAGACAAATAACGATGTATTAAATGCTAAAGCTCAATTGAGAAATCCCTTGAGGGAGCAGGTCAATGAGTCACAGCATTGGGAAGAGCACACCAAACATCATCAACATCATCATATTTCCTGTCTAAAGCAGTAGTACTTGAAGATGTCTTTTCCTTTAGCAGTGTCGGTGATTCAAATGAGCACGAGGGCAGAAAGCATTGTATGATTATTAATGGGAAAAGATTATGCGCACGGGGGTGAGGGATTAGTTTAGCGACCTTCACAACACTAATTGAAACAAGTATGGAGACTCTGCGGCACTGTAATCAACTAAAACACGGGATCATTAATCATTATAAATAGCGCTGTCACACCACGAGCATTAGTATTATCAACCCCTTTTGTTTGTCTAGTGGGAAGCTCGGCTCGGACGCGCGGTAAATGTCCGGTGCGGAGGTTAATGAGAGTCGAAGTGGCATTTAAACGGCGCCGCTGATCAAACGGGCAACGAGGTGACGCGCCTCGCGCACGTTCATTTGCAGCTAATGGGAATTGATGCACTTCTGATGAAGTTACTAACAGGCTTGACATCCGGAAGAGTTCAAGTCTGTCGGACGTAAAGCTTTTTTGACATTCCACATGAGAGGGTAAAGGATATTATTAAGCGTGAAAGAAAAGTACTTTTCTCTTAGAGGTCTTTTGACAGGTGTGGCAGCTGCGCAAAGATTAATCAACTCCAATTGTAATGTAATGTGTTTTGTGATGCGATTGTCACGTTTGAGCCCTGTTTCCCAGAATGTGATCTTCATAAATCACAGTAATAACAGCAAAACCACACAGAATTTTAGGTATTAAGGTTTGTTAAACTAGTTTTGCCTCTTGTTAACATTTCTCAGTGAGGTTATGGCCTATTTGAAAATCAGTTTGATGACACATAACAAAAAGATAGTTAACATTTCCACCATTACCGCCCAGACAGAAGACAGGCCTACTTATGTGGGACACCTAGAAATCTTAGCAAAGTATACACACAAAATGTGCTGCAAAATAATGTTTTATTAACAAAGTTCGGGAGGAGCACATTCAAATGATCTGACTAATCATCACATCATTCCAATCAGCAGTCTACCCAATCAGCAGGAGTGGAGACCTATATATATATAGCCTATATAATATATACGCAGTTGACCTACCTATGTTTCTCGACAGTTTTCAGCATCTCCTCCACCCTGTCTCCTCACACTCACCTGGTTACTTTCCTAACCAGAAATACGGGGTGAGTACTATGGGTTCAGGCCAAAATACAGAGCTCGGAGCCCTCTCCTCGGACAGCATGCCAAATACGCAAATATCTGATTATTTGTAAGTGTGAACTCGTGAAATGTAAAATGTCATCCTCAAAATTCAACACTCAGAAAGGTACAAAAGCTGTCACTGTGGCAGTATACACTTTCAAAAGGTACACCTTTGTACCTAAAGAGTGCATATTAGTATATAGGCTATACCTTAAAGGTACATAGGCTATTGATACCAAAAGTGTACATATTAGTACCTAAATGGTACATAACCTTTTACCATTCCAGTGAAAGCTTTTGTAAAAAAAAAATTCTGAGAGTGTAAGACCATGGATAGAAAGATGTTTGTGAATGCATGTTTGTCTTATAGGGGAAAAAAGTTTGCACCAAGTGCCCATGTGAATCCACCTTGACCTATAATATAAGGCATGTTGTCACAATCCATGGGGCAAGTTAAATAAAAATTTAATTCCACAAACTATTTAATTTTTAAAAAAAATTTTTAAAGACATTAATACTTTTATTCATCACGGATGCATTAAATTGATAAAAAGTGACTAAAGACACAACTTTACATAATCACAAAAAATCTGTTTATGTTCCTTTGAATTTTCTATTCATCAAAGAATGCTGATAAAAGCAACATGGTTTCCACAAAAATATTAACCTTGTGATATTGTATTTGGGAGTCACGCTTGTGATGTTTGCGGTCAAAAGTGATCAAACACCTGAAATGTAACTTTTTTTATTTTCAGTAAAATCAATGTAATACATTTTTGTTCAATAATATTTTTCTTTTTTATTTTGATATAATTTCATAGTACTAATTAATATTTATACAATAATTATGAGAATTGTTTTTCCAATTGAAAATAATAAAAAAAAAATCTAACTTTTTGTATTACTTTTCAAATAAAGCAGTATTTCATGTTAAAATAGAGACAATAGAGACTTAGGTGCAGTAGGTGATCTGGGAAATACTAACGTTAGCATGCTAGCATTGAAATACGATCCCACCCTTCCTGCAAATCACTGTCCAAAGCCACACCTTCTCCAAAACACATGAACGCACACACACAGCATTACACAATGTTAAACTACCTCATGTGTCAAAGCACATAACATTACAATAATAATGAACGTAAACAACTTAGGGAGCTTTTACCTGACTGCTGCAGATTCATTTCGGTGTTGATACTGTTGACATGGATATGCATAATTCTGAGTCTGACTGAACAGCTCCAGTTAGAACGTCACAGGTTGCCATCGCTTAAATACAATAGTTATGGTGTGAATGCAGCATAAGCTTGTTGTTTTGAGTTGGTAGGAACTGTAAAACGTGGCCGCTGTTTGTTTGAGGTGCTCCATGATGAAACGCGCTAATGATGTATGATGTCTGTGTGAACAGGGTGCACGAGGGTATGTAAAAACATACGTTGACAGGCAGGTATGGCATTGTATTATTTCATTCGGACCGAATATAATGATTGCATTTACATTTTATGATCCTACGCCTTCCACATACAATATCTTTAAAAAATACATTTAGACTGTTTAACATAGTGATTGCTATCAGTATAAGAGGAGACTTTCAACCAGTATAGCAAAAAAAATTTCTGTAGAGAATCACCTATTGCACCTTTAAAATCCAAGGCAGATTAGTGCCATCTGGTGGGAGTAAAAAAAGAAAAACTTATGTAATGCAGTGTTTTTAGACATACTTATTTTTATTAAGTTGTTTATTTGGATATTACACATTCTTAAAGACTACTTTTTGTCAAGGTTTAGAATTAATTTTTTAAATTTTTTTCCAGAAAGACATTTTGTTACGTTTTTTCTTTGTAACATCAAAATTCAATAAAAATGTAACAAGAATGAAAAGGAATGCTTTATCAGAGCTGAATCAACCTGATTTCATCCTCTTATTTGAGTCTTCTGGCTCAATTTTGCCATATTGTTACAGCCACACCAGTTCATTTGTGTGTAAAATAGTGTGGCTGATTTGTAGATTGTACACACAAAACATTCTCGGTAGATCATTTCTGACCATGAACAACACAGGTGTAAAAAAATGTTTATGACCATTTAGTCCATGAATTTATTTTTTTATTTTTTTTTTGTGGTCACATAGCGACTGCCGCAAAGTCACAGAGATTCATACCATTCCGATGAAGTAGCAATTTTAAAAAAGAAATAATAATTTTTGGTCTAAAATGACCGAACAACACCAGAGTTTTAAACAGCAGAATCGTTTTCATTTGTGGTAATAATAAGAAATGCTCCTTGAGCAACAAATCAGTATAGAATGATTTCTGAATCACCAAAGATTGGGTAATAATTGCTGAAAATTCAGCTTTGCCATCACAGAATTTCTTTTAAAAATATAAAATACATATTTCTATTTTTTTCTTTTAAAAATAGAACAGTTGATTTAAATTGTAATACTATTTCACTGTATTACTGTTTTTATTTTTTAATTGAAAAATGCAGCCTTGAAGAGCACAAGAGATTTCTTTTAAAATCATTAAAAAATCTTACCAAACCCAAACTTTTGAACAGTAGTGTGCATGTGCTGTTGTAGACACTTGCCTAAATATTATGAGGGTGGGGAAACTGAGATGGTCCAAGTAAGAGTAAGAGTAAAATGGCTGAGCGCAAATATTCCAAAAAAGGTCACAGGCCGTTCTTTTTAAAGGAATTATGTTGAAAAAATAATGGGATTCTAACCTACAATTATACATTTGAAACTTTCAATTAACCTTGCACAAGGGTATTCTCATTTCCATCAGCTTTAGATTAATACCAGTTGTTTATCACATACCTGTGAACAAAGAACCCTGTTGCATTGCATGCATCACTTAGAAGGTTAAAACACAATTATTAAATTTACAGCTAAACTATTGATAATTACATACTTGAACACACAGAATTCCCATTTAATAACAAACATTTCATTAACCTACACCAAACACAAGGGAATTTACATAAACAGTTACTGAAGGTGGATGCTATTACAGAGCTTAGCATTGTTTTTTTAATTGCGTTGCAAATTAAAGCAATTAATGCATGAATTAGAGGATGGGAATATGATAATTACACATCAACCGCAGAATACTTAATTGTGTTATTTAGTTTCATCCTTTTTAAAAGAAGTTCAATTAGCCAAAGTCAGTGTATAAGCTCACTTTCTAAACTCACTACTAGAGCTCGTCTTGATAAAATACTGACCATGAACTTCATCCACTCTAAAAGTACTGTATTGGAGTCAGATGCGTATTGTTTGGAGACTTATGGTCACTCAAACAAAGCTAGCAAAAATGATTCGATGGCACTGATGAGTGATGTCACTGTCACAGTGGCAACCTTTATGATACTAATTCAGAGTGAGGAATAAACTACCCCATTGTTGCGCATCATTAGCTGGCCTTATGAAGAGACACGCCTGGTCAGCTTTAGTTGATAACACCTGTCATTCCAACAAGCGGTCGCAATCATTCTCCACATGCTTTTCTGTTTCCGTCTTTGTTAAAGATTCTTTTGTTGAATCTTTGTTGATTCAATGGAGGCCTGAAGATAGTGCATCCTTGACCCATGCTTGCAACTAACAAACCAGGTGGCATTTCGTCCACAAAGTCAACACATGTTTGAGGGACTACCATCAAAACACTGTTAAAACAACATGTATATAGCCTTATTTAATAGATTCTAACATAACAGGGTTGAACTGCAGACTTTTCCCCTTTCAACTAAAAGTTAGGAATAAGAATCATGTAAAACAATTAAACAAGGCCACATTCTCCTGAGAACTTCTCCTTGAAAAGTGACTGGACTGGAGTAAATGTTTAGCAATAAGAGCAAACATAAGGTGGAGGTGATTACAGACACATAAATGAATTCTCACTGCAGGAGTGAAAGATTATGCCTCCTATCTGCAGGAACCAAGGACACAGCCACCTCTCCCTCTCAGCACGGCTGGGTGTTAATGAAGCTCATGCTAGGTAAGCTGCCTTTTGGGCTGATCTAAGAGCCACGCCGGTTTTACCAAACGTGACCTCAAACATTCCCAGTAAAAACTGATGTCAAGTCTGGGCAAAAAAAGTACCTGTGAGGTGGAGAACAGGCTTGATCTAACTAAACTGCTATTGAGAATGGAATTGCTGCTTTGAATAGAATAAGAATGAGTTACTGAGAAGAGTTATATAAGAGTGTTTAAAAGAAAGAAAGAAATCTTAAAAGACTATTACAATTCTACTATAAAATATAAAGCACAAGTAATGTCAATTATTTAACTATAAATGCACTGATGTCGCCATCTTGTGGTTGAAAGACACAAATGCAGACAGACAATATCAATAAAAGAGAATGTTTTATACAGTTAGGGTAAAAAACATTTTACTGACAGCAAAACCCAACAAAAAAATACATTATAGTTATTCGTATGCACAACGTTAAATGGACAAAAAGATAAGGAAAAGGCAAATGCTTAAATAGTCCAATTGTACATACTGAGGCAGATGTAAGTACGTCAAACAAGGCAAAACCAACTGCTTTCACACATTAATCATATAGGTATATACTTATATACAGCGTATCATGCAGTTATTTTCTCAAACAGGGACTGCTTTGTCAGAGATGAATTTTAGACTGATCATCCTTGACTAGTGCTGTTTTCAGAAGCCTGAAAAAGATAAAACAAAAAGGACAGTTAATGATAATAATCACATTTAAAGGTGCAATATGTAAGATTTTCTGTCCGCTAGAGGCCTATTCAAAACAAAACAGGCGTAGCTTGATGATGCCAAGTTTGAGCGCGGAATCTTGGGACATGTCGTCTTCACCTCACAGCCGGTGGAAAACAATTGGGATAGGACTCGGGAAGAAATTATGTTCATGGATGCGATTATTAACGTTACTGTAGTATGAAGCAGAGCAGGACCGAGTGTTGTGGGAGCTGAACGAGGCTGCTGGAGCGGTTGCGCAACACGCCGCGAGCAGCGGAACTTTTATTATGTCACAGTCGCCGGCGCCGCTTCCGCTTTTCCGGTCATGAGTATGAGGTAACGCATCTCTGTTTATCTTATTAGATACATTTGACTTTGTTGAAAATTATGTTATAACGTTACTCTGTTCGTTCGCTCGGCAGCTGCTGTGAGACACTTGTTGCACACTGCAGTAAGCTAGATCGATTTTAGAATATCATATTAAAGGCTGGATGGCTTGTGTTGATAAATGGCATGCAATTAATTTTAAAACGTATTGTATGATGGAGAAAATTCTGTATTACTGTTATTACTAAAAATATAGCTGCATCTGATTATGCTTGTTAGCTACTTGACAAAATAGTGTTTTTCTCTGAGCCATGGTAAAGCATGGTACTCGCAAAAAATCAAGAAAATTGATTTAAACAATAAGACTAAACGTGTTGAGCTATACAACAATAATTAGTTTTCTGTCTACAAATAAATCAAAAAAGTTGTTCCCTTGTCTATTAAAACATGTAAATATTAAAGCGTCTTTGGTGTTTCCATGGTTTCTACAAAATAAAACCGGAAACAGAGGCAAACCGAGGGTAACGCGGGTATGACGCAATTGACAGGCGACTCGTAACACGTCCCGGAGTCTTGGTTAAAATTGCAATTTTCTCACGATTTTCAAATAGTTGTAAACATTTGGGATGTTGTAAGTACTCAAGTAAACAAAATATATAACACTGGCCTAGTGGTTTTTGGATATTTTACTGCAAAAATATTACATATTGCACCTTTAAGGTAAACTGTGAATTTAAGTTTAAGTCCTATTAATTTCTGTTTTCCTTAGTTTAATTTGATCTAGTAGTTCAGCATTTTATATTAAAGTGCAAATATACCCAATTACCCATGTAGCTTCTGAATCAATTAAAAAAAAATGGAGCATAGCATATCACACCATAGGGCAGGGTGCCGGGAACCACCTCCGAGAGGGCTGCAGAATGACTTAAATAAACCTAATTTAATAATTTTATTTTTTAATTGTATATATTAGTAAAATATAACCTGAAGCTATGTATGGTTTAGGTTATTCCCCCCCTCAACAACTGTTGTTTTTATTGTTAATACAACTACATTTGATTAAAATAAAATGTACTAAAATAAACAAACATATTTTCCAAATAATTTTTTTAATACTTATAATATTTTTCACAGTATCAACGCCTTTATACATGAAAATATACAGCTGCCTTTTAAATTTTAGGATATGGGTCCATCATATTTGGGGGTCCGTGGCATCTAAATGATTGAAAACACTTGCTTTTAATAGGTCAGACAATATGTTGACCAGTCTGACAGACTTCACCTAATTTCCCAGACTACTGAAGCAAAAATATCAATATACTCAATTTTGCATAAAAGGGAGAGTGGATAAAAACAGAAATAAGACGCAGTGTCACCACAACTCTACTGCTGCGTTAGTGTGAGCACCTTTATTGAGTCAGAGGCTCTTCTGAGTTCTTTGATGACTGATGACAGGGCTTCGGGATTGATCCCCTGCTCACAGAGACGGACACATATCGACAAAGACTCCATGTCCAATCCTGTATTCAGAAGCCTTGATACCTCCAGGAGAACTGAAAATGTGAAAGAAGCCAGACGTGATGAACAGACATGATTCAGAACAACAGATAAAAATAATAATAATTCTTCGTCCTAAACATCTCACCATCCATAGTCTCCCGGACGGCATTCATGTTTGCGCTCGCGGGACTGGCCATGATGCTATCGTGCTAAAGCTATTTAATTACTTAACGACAATAACAAAGCGCTATCTTTCATTCAGATGACCCTGACAAGTCTAGTGCTGATAGATAGTCCCTGGTGTCTTCCAAACATTTGCCAAATAAACTTTAAGCAAACTAACTGACAGCAGTTTTATTTACGCCTCTCGCTTGTTGTGGTAATCCTGTCAATAAAGTTGTATACGTTCGAAAGGAAGTTACGTCGACAAGGAATGTCGCCCGTTCTCTTCACCTGATTGGATGTTTCGCAGGTTCTGCTGAATTGTGATTGGTTGGCACCTCTTGAGCGAAAATTAAATCAGACGTTGGAGCCCATCAGAGATCACGGTTGGGCTTGTTTGAGTTTCGTTGCAGTTGTAAGTATTTAATTAAGAACATTAATCACCTGGTTAAAGATTTTTTTCTTTTTAAACACGTTAATTTTGCAAACTAAGAAAGGTAGAAAACCCGATCAGTAATCTTTTGATCATTACTAATGAGATGCAAATGTATATAACCAAACAGGATGTTTACTATTTCCAATTTGTTGATATTTTCAAGAATCTTCCACTCGTTTTCCTTTCTTATTAAAACGTAGCCTGCTTGTCTCTAGACGCCGTTTTTAAGATGGGAGATATAGCAGAGATTCATATAACACCGGAGACTCCTGGAAGACCTGCTATTCTGAACCCGTTCGAGAGCCCAAACGACTATCACCATCTGCACGAGTCTCTGGTGCCCAGCCCGTCGGTGTTCAAAAGCTCCAAGAGCTCGTCAGCGGTGAGTATCGGACTCTGCGTGTGAGGTACAAATAAAGAAAAAGGGTAGAAATGTCATTTTTGTTTTTGTATTTTCTGTTGTAGACACCAGCCAAGTTCAAATGGTCCATTGATGAAATGGCAAATTTACTTCCTGTGGAAATAGACCCCGAGGACATTCGCCGCCAGGCTGTGTTTCTGAGCCAAGCCAGGTATGAAATGCTGTTAATATGTTTGTCTGTAGGTTTTTTTTTTTTTTACAGTAATGACCCAGTATTTGTAATTATTTGTTCATAATATCAACTCAACTGTGTTTTAACACTTAAGGGCAGATTCTGATATCGAGGCAAAACGGCAACATGCTATTGAACAGGTAAAACTGCTTTACTTCTTGTAAATAACACAATCCCTGTATATGAAAATGTTTTCTTTTCACTAAAGAGAAAATGCTTCATCAAATTATTTTTGGTTGTACAGTTTTTCACTAAAGGTACCATTGTTCCCTCTCCATGGGGACCACTAGCAGCTAAACAATCGATAAAACTGCCACATCACAAAAGTAAGTCATGACACAGACACACAAAAGAGAAATGTTTTCATGCTAGTTTATTATAACCAATGTAGCTTTAAGATATTCATCAAAACTGTCTAATTTTAGGTCCTTTGTCCCCACTGGTAACAGAGGAGCCTGCGCCACCAAAGAAAATCAACGGTTTGTTCAGCAGCTGAAGACAATCAAATGATAACTTTAGAAATATATGTAGGTTTTAGAATGATCTGTTTTTGCTTGTTTGTTTTATAGCAATCTGTCAGACAGTTCTGTCTCTACCAGTGGACTTCAATCTTGAAAAAGTTTTGGGTAAAATCTTTTCTTCTTTTGGAGTAATATAAGCATTTTTCAGTTTTGCTACGACAATTTAAGAGATATGCGTATGCATAGTAGTGTGTTCCACAGTGTGACGTGCTATATTCCCTCAAACTATTTTAAACTGTGTTATGCTTTTGTGTTTCATACACAGTGTAAAATGTAATTTACAACATCATGAATACCATTCAAAAGTTTGGGGTCTGTATGATTTACAGCTTTCCTGTAGCTCAGTGGTTAGAGCATGGCACTAGCAATGCCAAGGTCATGGGTTCGATCCCAGGGATTGCACATACTCCGATACAAATGTATAGTATAATGCAATGTAAGTCGCTTTGGATAAAAGCGTCTGCCAAATGCATAAATGTAAATGTAAATTTAAAAACAACATTTTATTCAGTAAGAATGCATTAAATTGACAGTAAAGACATTTTGCTTTCTTAAGCCCTCATTAATAGAGAGATTATGTTTCTACTTTAAAAAATCATCAAAAGAGAATTCATAATGCAGGCAAAAATATTATTTATAATAACAGGGTTCATATGAGTTTCTTAAAGTGTTTAGTTTGACTTTTTGAAGTACTGGAAAACCCTTGGAAACTGCCATTATATAAAGAGGTAATTGAAAAGTGCTTGAATTATTGAAAGACAATATACTTAAAATTAGTTTAATTTGTTTTGATAAAACACACAGTTTTACACTCAATTAATGCTGTTGCCCGACTGATATTGAGCCATATCGCACGACTATGGTTGATATATTCACAGGGGAAAAAATCAGTTTGAATGAGCAAAACAATATCTTTTATCATAATATCCTTTCACTGGTTAAGGGGATTTTACATGAGGGGTGTCAGCGCTGGTCAGTGCATTGATCTCCATGTAGTGAAGCATCAGATTATATATTGTTCAAAGTTCAAATAATTTCCTTGTTTACAACCTTGTTTCTTTCCTGAATAAATCAGCATTTTTTTAAATGAATGGTTTAACTCACTCATAAAAACAGTCCCTTGCTGCCACCTACTGGCATTTCAAAGTAACCTGCAATGAAATCGTTGTAAAATCACGAACATACAGACCGTCAATATTATAAAATAAAATATTTTTTATCGGATAATAATAGCCATTTTACACACAATATAAAAAATTTAATGAGTTGTAAATTGTATTTTGGATACCTTATATCTGTAATTTGAGTGAACAAAAGAAACGAAACATATAAGTAATAGTTTTAGTGAAGCAGTTTAGTAGTTAGATTGCAATATAGGCTAATTATTGTAATAATTGCAATAAAATAATTCTATACACTAAATTTTCTTGGGCTTTGTTAATGTTCTCATACTTAAAGTTGCCACAGTCATTGTATACTTTGCACATGCTGTACTTTATTTTTTAACCTTTTTATTTTATTAGTATATTTTTATTTATCCAATTACAGGATTCCTTGAAAACCCTGGAATTTCACTTTATCTGTACGAACCCTGTAATAAGTAAATGGTGGGGGAAAAAAACATGGTTTCCTTTTTATTCATATTAAAATAACATGTCTATGAGCTTTTTTTACGCAATGACTACTTATATCCATGACCAGATGCCTTCCATTTTTATGATTACAAGATTAGGTCAAAACAAAGAGGCTGTTTGTTTACTATGCTAATCTGGCTTAAAATAACTTCATTGCACTTCTTGAATTTTGGACTGTCAGATCTTGCCTATATGTGATTTTAATTGTGGCAGATGATAGCATACTTTTCTCTGTTTAGACTCCTATTGATATTAACTTGAGAACTTCCTTTCTATTCTACCAGGTGATTATTATAAGACAGAAGAGTTAACTGAACAGGTGCAGGAAAGCCTTAGCTCCTCTTCATTGCGACGGAAGCTGTTTCTGGATGGTCATGACAGCGGCTCTGAGTCTTCTACCCCTTCCAGCCCAGATAGAAATTCCCATAGCGTACCTCCCAGCAGTCGAGAGATGATGTCTTCTGTTATTGTCTCTCCACTTCAGTGTGGCATTCCAACTGAAACGCCCTTGTCTGTACGTACCAAATCATAGATTTGCCCAGAGCCATTTTTCTAGACTGAAATTTAACTCTTGTAGACCAAAAAAATCTGGATCAAGGGTACCTGATTCCTGATATCTATTAATTTAATATTATGTTTTTACCCATGATCTTCAGGGCCAGTTTTCATCCAGTCCCATCCAAGGCCAGTGTCGAGCCTACAGTCTGGGCAGTGTCACAAGTCCCATGTTTTCAGAGAGATCGTCGCCTGTTTTCAAATCTCCTATTCTGTCGCCCATCAGACTTCAGCGTTCTGTGACGCCTGTATCAGGTAAGAAATCTGAAAGGGTTTTAAAATGATGTATGCATGACTATATAGATAGATGCAGGGGTTCCCAAACTTTCTTGTCAGCCGAACCCATTAGACAAAATATTTGCTTGAAGTACCCCCTGAGATTTTTAGCATTTCAATAATTTAACATATTTGCATGTTCAGAGTTCTCTGATGTTGGTTAATGGTCACATGACATGCAAGTAAACAAAATATTTGATCTTTTTAATGTGTTTTATTTTGGACTTTAAAGTGGATTCAAACTTCTGCTTAGTTCAAACCTCAACTTTCACACTGGTGTTTTAGGAACCCAATCAAAATAAATAATTGATATTGTTAATAATTATAATGTTTTAACTACTAAAAATTAAGACAAATATATTAGTTTTTAATTACAATTGTACTTTTAAAAAAAAAATGAATATTTGATCATTCAAATTAAGACTACAAGTTACAATACTAATATACATGTCTTTAATTCTTTACTTTTAACATTTCAAATCCTTTGGCTTTTATTTTAGAGGAATATTGGTGAAATTCTGTAAACTTCTGTTCACAAAATGTTGGAAATTATGTGAATGTATAAAGTAAATCACATGCAGAGATGGAGTTACCAGATCATAAGCTACTTGTGTGTGCATCGAACATTGATGCACTTCACTCTGAAACATGCAGCACATCAGATAATAGTTATGCAATTAAATCACAGCCGTTGATTTGCTATATCCTGATTATTGCACATTTGTTTTAATTTTACATCCGATGCAATTATTCACTTTTCACCACCTTGCGAACCCCTTTTGGGAAACCTTGAATAAGTGTATGTGAGATGACATTAAAACCTTTTTTCCTTTTATAGGTGAGAGGAAAAGGCTGTCGTTTCTGTCCCCCAATGGTGTTCCTACGGGCAGCTCGGGCATAGACGTGAACCGAAGTGGAGAAAGCCCATTGGTGGAGGGCTGTTCCCCTATTCGCAGCTGCTCCCCCTTTCAGTCCAGACCCAGAGTCTGTATATGGGCCTCTCCTACTCACATTTCCCCTATCCTCCACCCAACCCTCCAGGACAAGGAGAACATCCATCCCAGTGAACCTTTACCCACCATGGACCTGGACGCCAGCTCGACAGGGCCTCATGGCCAGAGAGAAGGATTCCTATCTGGGGGGAGTGAGTCGGAGCCCTCTGTGGATGTTTCAGAGCAAATGGATCAAGACGAGCAGTTTGTGAAGGATACGGGAGGAAATATTGAGACTGACAGAAGGGAAAGTGATGATGAGGTCATCAGCAGGAGCAGAGAGGAATCCTGTGGTTGGGTTCCTGAAGAGGACACTGCGTCACCAGCTAGTCTGTCCAGCTCTCAAACGGGCACTGTGCCTAACGCGGAGAGTACGCACATGTTCGTATCCTTGCTAGCGGAAGGGAGCATCACACCGTATGACATTAGCATGCAGGTTAGTATGCGTGCTGTCAGATGACAGAATACCAGCTGCTTCCAAGTAGCCTCCAAATACTAGATGAAGAGTCGTTTAAACAGTAACCCAGCAGGTGTAGCTGACATTTAAACCGTTGTAAAACCTGCCGGTGGTAACAGCAGCAGCTGAACCTCTTTTGCTCCAAGAACTGTAGTTATTTATATTTATTGCTTTATTTGTTATTTTTGCAAGCTTTTTTTTTAATGGAATTGTGAACTATGGTCTTCAATCAATTTGTAGGTTTAATCTCTCATCTCAGGTTTAGGTCTAATCTGTCCCTCATGTTCTCTGTGCAGGTGGATAGCGGTTATAACACTTACTCAGTGTGCACTAACAGCTTAATGGACACCCTCAGTTCAGACAGCCAGAGTAAGGAAATGCTGGACACACACACTGCTGAGGAGGGTGTACCTTTCACTAGACACACTAAACCAAAGGTAATGTCACACACACACACACTAAAAACATCACTCTTTAACCAACTATCACATTTGAATACTTTCAGTTGTTTTGAGCCATTCAGTTTGTTTAATTTTGCACACTCAAAATACACACTTCACTTTATTATAGTTTGTATAAACAAAACATATGCACTGTGCATAACCACTTTAAATGAGGATATGTTTTGTTCTGCAGTTGTTCATCCCACCGCACTGAGCATGAGGGACAAAACAGGCACTTTACACACTCTTATCCCAAAAGCTGTGGAGGAAACACATGACACATTTACACATCAAGCTGCATACTGATTTCATCTCATAGAGAATGCTGAATACTGTGGTTGGTATTACTGTCTGAGCCTTGTTAAAGTTTTTGTACTGACTAATCTACGGTATTATTTATTCTTACTCAAATTGAAATGTATTTGGGACTTGAAATAGATTTTTGTATGGTTTAATTGATTGTGGAATGTAAATGTAGCTTGCAATTACTTATCTGTTAAGAGGATGGCAGGGATGTAACCTTTCCTCTGGCTGTTTTTATAGGGCCATTTTTTACAATCTTAAAATTATTTATGCATTAATCAAATCAATCACTAACAATGGAGATACCACAAGGTATACATGTATATTATGGCAGCATGTATATCCAAGTTGTAATAAAATGTCTTGATAAGAACAGTGCTAGTGTCCCTGACCCTTTTGCAATTTCTTCTCCTAGGCAAGAATAACATTAACACTTTTGCTCATCTGAAAGATTTAAAAAAAATCTAATGACACACATTTCTTTTCTTTTAAAATCTGAATAAAAAGATTGTTTACACAGCTGATCTAAACTAGAGCCAAATCCATTCAGCATGTACTTACAGCTAATGTGTGGTTTGTAGTTTTTCAGTTGAAAGGTAAAGAAGCAAAGCACAGGATTTTCTTTTTCTACATATCAAGATATCTAGGGTTCCCCAGTCATGGAATCTTAGGTAATTTTACGATTTTCAGGCCTGAAAAAGTCAAGGATATTTAATCTCAGCGTTTTTGCACTGAACTCAAAACACATGGTGAAGAGTTCAAATATGTCATCATGCCTGACCAATTAGAGACTTTACACTCATCTTTGCCCATTAAGATTTATGTTTTCATGTACTTATAGTATTACTTTATACAGCTGTTTCTAAATCTAATGCTCAGAACAAATTGTCAGTAGTTCTGGTTGTATTTACAATGTTTATCCAAATTTGCTCTTAAAGAGTTAATCTCATGAAATCTAAAGAATTCATTTGAAATATTTAAAACTTTCGTGATTTGACTTCGTGATGTTCATACCAGTGTGAATTTCAGGGGTTAAATTTTGGGTATGTGAATTTGGTTTTATATCAATGAATTTCACTTAAGTCAGTGTGAGACTTTGAACACTTTTCTATGGAAAAGCCCACTTCAAATGATTGTTTACTGAACAAAACAGAAAACAAATCTCTTTTTTAAAAAATCATTTAAAATTTAATAATCTGTTTTCACTGAAAATGAATCCAGCTGGATGACAGAACCTTATTGCTAAATGATAAATCTACAGTTCCTCACAGATTGTAAACAAAAACAAACATCAAGGGCAAAAACAGTACTGGATGTAAACAAAATAAAAAAAAACTACTAAAACCCTTTCATATCGCTTGTGAACTCACTCAAAGGTTCCACTGAAACTACCTTGTAGCTGAGCTGAAATGCTTTTTAATTTTTGCTTTTATAATCAGAAGTACTGTGCTTCTTGGTCCTCGGTTGTCAGCGGTCAAGCTTGGGTTTTTTGGCCTCTGGTTCTGACTCAGGCACAGGTACACTAACCCCAGGGATCTGGAAAAGACAAAAATAAAACTATTTTAGTGACATTTAAAAAGTTAATTTACATTATATCTACATTGTTTCGACTGTTTGAGCCTGATGATCTAACTTCCATCTAGAGATGTCTTTTGGCATTTTAAGAGGAGAGTGGAAAGGACACAAAAGCCATGAAACTAGACCAGCATAGGAGACTGGTCAATTATACAGTTTAGTGTACATTATAAAAAAAATTCACAGCTGAGATTGACCAATCAGAATCACGTATTCCAGAGAGCCATGTAATATTGTGCTTGCAATGTCTCTCACCAAACAAAAAACAAAAACGTACCACTGGTTCGATGAGCGCCATCCTGATCCTCTGATGCTGGATGTTGGAAGCGTCAAGGCTAATTGTCACTTTGACTTTATCAAACATGTGGAAAGTGTGTTCTTCCACTTTGAGAGTAGGACCCTAGGGAGAAAAAAAACAGGTTTAGCCATAGAACATTCATATAGAATCAAGCAAAATCTCATGAATATGACCTGTAAGGCTATTATTGCCTGATTATGGGCTGCACAGACTGATGTCAAGGTTTATGCATACCTCAGTGTCAAAGGTGAGATGAGGACTAGGTTTGTCCTTGTTCTCAAAGAACACAGTGCCCTCCAAACCAAATTTAGGAATGAGGATGATGATGGCATTTTTCCTTACAAACAGAATGAAGCCTTCCTCATTTATGATTCCCCTATTCTTGAAAAATAGCTGAAGAGACCAGAGGAAAGACACCATGTTAAAAAAATCTGCCAAAATTATTCCATAAACCCATAAATAGTCAGGCTTTTTTTTGTGTTGATGTTAGTGCTTGCAGTTTACCTGAGTGTGGAACGCCACTGAGGCTCTCTGTGCATACTGGGCCATTTTGTGTCTGTAGTTAAGGTTGCTGCATAAGGCCGACTGCTTATGCTTGTCCATCAGATCTGGGTATGTGCTGTCTGCATTCATAGCCACCGCTAACAGACGGTGAACTATGATATCAGAGTATCTATGAAATGAAAAAAAAACAAAACAAGCAAGCATAAATGTTCAGTCAAGAAGGGTCAACTTATGAATAGGTGGGGGAAAAAAGTACATCATGATGGTAATCCATACAACCCCCAGTGGATAAATAAATTAAAAAATTTTTTTAAAAGGTTAGTTCACCCAAAAATGAAAGTTCTGTCATCATTTACTTACCCTCATGTTGTTCCAAACCCATAAGACTCATTCATTGGAACACAAATGAATATATTTTTAATGAAATCTGAGAGATTTCTCTCCCTCCATTGAAAGTTTATTCACCCAGAACTCTTGATGCTTCAAAACGTCCATAAAGGGATTGTAAAAGAAATCCATATGAATCAAAGTCTTCTGAAGAGACACGATAACTTTATATGATGAGCAGATTTAATTTAGGTTTTTTTTCACATATAAACATTGATCATTACACAAACATAGAGAACATCAAATTTAGTAAATGGAAGCTCAAACATGCTTGGCTTGACACGTGAGGACCAATGAGGTTTGTTCTCACGCAAGTACGGCCGAGCTGCCGTTGACCATACTTGATGTTCTCTATGTATGTGTAATGATCAATAGTTTATATGTGAATAAAAGCCTAGATTATATCTGAGACTTGGATTAAACTGCTTGATTCATATGGATTCATTTTACAATCTCTTTATGAACGTTTTGAAAATGTTAGATTGTAGATGGAATAAACTTTTAAAGGATTAGTCGACTTTTAAATAAACTTTTCCTGATAATTTACTCACCCCCATGTCATCCAAGATGTTCATGTCTTTCTTTCGTCAGTCGAAAAGAAATTAAGGTTTTTGATGAAAACATTCCAGGATTATTCTTCTTAAAGTGGACTTCAGTGGCCTCCAGACGGTTGAAGGTCAAAATTACAGTTTCAGTGCAGCTTCAAAGGGCTTTAAACGATACCAGACAAGGAATAAGGGTCTTATCTAGCGAAACGATCTGTCATTTTCGGAAAAAAAATACAACTGTATATGCTTTATAAACACAAAATATCGCCTTGAACGTACTTCCGCTTTCTTCAAAACGCTTACGCTGTATGTCCTACGCCTTTCCTATTCTACCTACGGAACGAACGCGGCGCCAGTTTCGTTTTTTTCCGTAAGTAGAATAGGGAAGGCGTAGGACATACATATTCCACTATAAGGAGAATAATCCTGGAATGTTTTCATCAAAAACCTTAATTTCTTTTCAACTGACGAAAGAAAGACATGAACATCTTGGATGACATGGGGGTGAGTAAATTATCAGGAAAAGTTTATTTAAAAGTGGACTAATCCTTTAATGGAAGTACATATATTTTTATTAATATCTTAATATCTTTTTAGATTTCATTAATATCTTCATTTGTGTTATGAAGAAGAACAAAAGTCTTATGGGCTTGGAACGACATGAGAGTGATTAACTGATGACAGAATTTATTTTTGGATGAACTAACCCTTTAACTATAAACCATTGCTTCCTGCCAACTGTCATACTTTGTTTTATGAGAGGGTTGAGTTTACTTTCGATGTGAAATAAAGAGTGTTGTAAAGTGCTGGTCCTCTGTGCTTCTGTGTCACTTCTCGAGTGAGCTTCGTAAGTCGTGGCCTAATGGATAGAGAGTCGGACTTGTAACCCAAAGGTCATGGGTTCGAGTCTCAGGTCCGGCAGGGATTGTCGGTGAGGCGAGTGAATGTCCAGCGCTCTCCCCACCTTCAATACCACGACTGAGGTGAGACCCTTGAGCAAGGCACCGTACCCCCAACCGCTCCCCGGGCGCCGCAGCAATGGCTGCCCACTGCTCCGGGTGTGTGTTCACTGCTGTGTGTGTTCACTGCTGTGTGTGTGCACTTGGATGGGTTAAATGCAGAGCACAAATTCCGAGTATGGGTCACCATACTTGGCCACGTCACTTCACAGTAATGTGTTTACGTCACAGTTCACAACATGCTTAGGTTTACGTAAAGTGTAAACTCTCTTGTGAATGCAAGTAACCCTCTTATAAATGCAAGAATTGCAGTTTGTCGGCAGCAATGGTTTATAGTTAAGTTAAAAATATTAGTATTTTTATACACAGATAGACCTATAGTTTTGCTTCAGCAGACAGATTCATCCACTGGGATTGTATGGACTACCGTCAATGTGTTCATCTGAAGAAAGAAAGGTATACATCTGGGACGGCATGAGGGGAAGTAAATTATAAGAGAATTTTCATTTTAGGTTTGACTATCCCTTTAAATTGATTGACAGGGTTCCTACACATTTTCAATTTCAAAATTCTATACTTTTCCAGACACAAATTTCCAAACCTCTCTGTAGATTACTATTTATTATTTAACATAAATGGTTCATACAGCATTATATTTGGTATATAGTACAAACATCTAAATATTTTCTCTGGAATTTTTCCATTGGTTTTCTCCAATTGATAACATTCTTACATGATGAGAAGAACCCTAAAACACTTTATAACTTGAGCTGAAATGATTAGTCGACATTATTGACTAAGTCGACAACAAAAAAAAAAAGTCTTTTGAACCTATATTTAGAGCCTAATATAATGCAGTTTGACCAGTGGGGCGCTGTAGCGCAACTATAATGTAATAATGAGAATTTAATCAGTATTTAACATACAAGTCGATTAATTGTTCTAATAATCGTTAGATACTGTAATGTGTTGCTGGTTTGAGTGGCACACACACATTCATTTAGTGAATTTCAAAAGAGACTGGCTTTTGGTAAAGACAAACAGTTTTGCAGAATGAAAATGTGCACCTTGAATTCATTCGTGTTTGACAATCACTAAATGATCAATAAACTTTTGCCATGAAATCACTCTGCTTGTAGAAACTCATAATTTTATATTTCAGGAAACTGAAATGGGAGAAATGGTCTGGAAATAGTCTTTTTCCATACTTTTCCAAACTGCGTAGGAACCCTGGATTGAATATATAACAATTTACAGGGACTGTTTGTCTCACCTTCTGATGGGTGATGTGAAGTGTGTGTAAATGGGTGATGCCAAGCCATAGTGGTGGAAATCATTGTCCATGCCAGAGCAGAAATACACAGCCTGCATCATGCAGCGGGTGGCCAGAATCCTCAGCAGGGTGTTGAAGTATGGAAATCTCTCAATCGCTGCATTGTTCAGGGAATCAGCCAGAGCTTTGGCTGAATCTGTGTGGATTTCGAGGTCCTGATGAAAATAAATAACATGGCAAAAATTTTAATTAAACTTACCAAAACACTGCACATATTTAAAATTTGGGATGATTATATCTCTGTAGATGGGTCATAGCATGATGCCCCTGACTTACACAATACACAAAAAATATTCACTGGTCGCCAACTACTTGTTTACAGACCATGATATACTCACAGGGCAAAAATGGTTTTTGTTATTCGCTCAGGGGTAAAAAAAAGTTTGAAATGGCTGTGCAATGGTATACTTTTTACAAACATTATTACACTGCCAATGCTGGGAGCAGTGTTTAGATGTGCTTCTCAATAGCACAACAAAAACAACAGCAATGAGAAAAGAACAAATTAATAAAAGTATCTGTTTATAGGGATGTGGGTATGTATGCACCAGCTCTGCAATTCAGTGCATTCATATTTTTGTCCCCGTGTCTAATCTCGACCAACTGAGTGAATAAATGAACCTAAAAAGATTTCCATGTCATAGACGGTGAAGCCCCAGAGCACCCACATATTAAGTAATCATCATGGATCACTGGCAGTTTGAAGATGTTTAATATGCACTGTTTTAATAAAATTAGTCTTAATAATGTAAACTCTAGAAAAATACTAATGAATCTTTTTGGTTAATGTAATAAAAAAAAAATCAACTGGGATCAAAATTAACATCACTATTATTTGTAAAAGGTGTTTAAATGGTAAAAAGTGCCCATCTAGCTGACAAATATGGGAAATATTAGCCCGCTGCAATTGATTTTCATGGGCACTAACTAAATAAAACAAAAGTTTCTGACACTGGCTTGGTTTAATGCTGGTGTTTGTGCACTTGGTGAAGTTAGTGATATAATTTCCACAGCCAAAACCCCAAAAAAGTCCTTCTACATAATTGGTAAGTGTGCACTTATGCTCCGCCTTCTTTGACATGGAAATCTTCTTCGGTTCATTTCTTCTGTTCAGTCCGTTGAGGTCAGATGCGAGTAAAAACATGAACACGGACAGCCGCTTTATATATGTATAGTGTCTAATTTTTTTGTTTGGATTAAAGAAAAATAAGTTTGGATTAAAGAATAAACTACAGAGCATTCACTCACCCTTGACTTTGCAGCCTTGATGAGGATGTCATAGTTCGATGGTGGTGGTGAAGGATGTTTCCTCAGTAGGGCACATTCTGAGAACTCATCATAGATCTTCTGTGCTACAGAGATATTTGCCAACAACATGAACTCCTCCACCATAGAATTAGTCTCCCTGGGGAAATATGTAATGGTCAGGTAACACTTTATTTCGATGGTCCACTTTAGACATTCTACTAACTATAAGTAACTTTGCAACTACATCTCAACTAACTCTCATTAGAATATTAGTAGACTGTCTGCATAATATCAGGTAACACTTTATTTGAATGTTCCCCCAACAGTCATTTTACTGACTAGAAGTAACTTTGCAACTACGAGAGTTAGTTTACATGTAGTTGCAAAGTTACTTATAGTAAATAGAATCTCTAAAGTGAACCATCAAAAAAAAGTTAATTTCCAGAATCCAGACAAAGAGAGGAAGAAGAAAAAATAAAATAAAAATGTCACCTTAAGAAATAACAGAAGAAAACATAGCATATTTTAAAGACTTGACGGCAGAAAGAAGTACAGAACTCACATCAGCTCTTTGGTCTGCAGATCTATGGGGTCATGTGTCTCACTGTCTATATGGAAACGTACTTCGGGAGATGAGAGGGTCAGCGCTCTGAAAAATAGTAAAATAAGCAACCCTTACAAACTGTCAACGTAAAGCGTTAAAGACTGCTTAAGAATGCACAAAATTACAGATCTAGTTAAACGGGAATACCCTTTGTCAATCCTCCGGCCCTTTAAGATCTTGGCCAGTTTGTTAAGGCCCCGCAGGCTCTTTGTGATGTCATCATTCATGGTGGTGTCATCGATCCTCATCTGAGCTTCGGCATATGTAAGGGAGGCCTTACAAAACAAAACAACAATACTTCCTTACAGACCATCATAGACCATATTTTTAAACCCATTTTTGAAAATTAGATGCAGCATACCTTGGAGTTAATGATGCTCTTGGTGAAGTGAGTTTTGATGATTTCAGCATTGTTGTTCATCTCCCAAATACAAGAGAATGCTAACCTGAGGGTACAAGTGCTCATTAGACAGGGAAGGTTTCAAAGCATATTTACTATGTAAATAAAGAGGGTATACAAAGAGTAATCACATGAATAACAATAGTTTCATAGAAAGCACACCTCTCAACATTGGACCGCAGAGAGCACAAGTTGGAACTCAGAAGTTCAGGAACCATGTCAATTCTCTGTGGAAAGAAATGACTATTTATCACAAAAATGTATGAAGAAAGTAATATGCACAAAACAGAGTTAAAAAAAAAGAGTAAGCCTACACTACCATTAAAAAGTTTGAGGTTATTACAAAGTTTTTTGAAAAGTCTCATGCTTCACCAAGGCTGTATTTATTTATGTTTATTTTTATATGCAGTAATACATAGTAATAATATAAATTATTATTACAAGTTAAAACAGTTGGAAAAAACGGTTTATTTTTGTGTAAACCGTGATACTTTCTTTTCAGAATTCTTTGACGAGTAGAATGACAATTATTTAAAATATCTTTTTTGTAACAATGTAAAAGTCTACACTGTCATTTTTATCAATTTAATGCAACCTTTCTGAATAAAAGTATTCATTTATTATTATAAACAATAATAATAATAATCTTATAAGTAAATCAATAGTTTTACTAAACAAATCTAATTTAAAATGAGTATTTTCTGGTTTTAGCTTTTGACCCAGCCAATCCATAATCTGTTGTTTCCACAAACAAGTACCTTTCCACAAAGGTAGACTGTAGTGCCTCGGCTTGCTGCCTCTTGATCTAGTGCATTTCCTGGCCGAATAAAATGGCTGACATCTGCTATGTGAACACCAACCTAAAACAAAAGCATACCATTCAATACAAAAACCCAAAGGAAGAGCACTACTCAATTCTCTTTACCTCTTGAAATACTTCACAATTACCTCCAAGTTTCCATTCTCCAGTTCCCGACAGTGAAGAGCATCATCAATATCCGTACAGCCAGGAGGATCCACACTACACACAAAGAGGTGTCTGAGATCAGCTCTGACCTTTAACTCCTGCAGGAAAACAGATAAATATCAAGCCTTGAGCATTTCCAGAGTTATAATGAAACATTCTGACACAGCAAAGCCTTTCAAAATACATGACTGCCCTACCTCCTCAGAAATACTCCAGGGCATCTTGGGAAGGAAGCTAAGAACAGCCTGAGAGAAGGGCTGGTGAGGAACATCATGTTCTAGAAGCAGCACCTCAGTCTCAGTCTCTTTATCTCCCGCAGTGCCAAGGTTTTTCACAAAGTGACCCTGGGAGACATTGAGAAAAAAAGAATATAAAGTGATCTTGAAATGAGTGGAATTTTAGAATTCAGGCTTTCGGACTCAAGCTATGTTTAATCATTAATTTAAGACAGTCTGATTAAAGATGCAGAAAAAGTGGCTATTAATACACAATATCCTAAATGCAAGCTTGCATCAAAATACTGCAAAAATGCATTTCTGAGGGAAATCTGTTGCCTAAAACTCAAGTCAAATCAGCATGGCATCATTTGTATAAAGCGAAGTGTAAATCACTGACACTTACATTTGGGTATCTGGAGTTTTTAGGCCAGCCATCTATAGCAACCATAATCCTCTGTCCAACCAGAGTTGCGGCTTGTCTGGTCTCAATACGAATACGTGGGATTCGTCGGTCTGCTGGGGTGAAAAGGTGTCTTGTTGCCTGGTGGTTAAATTCAAAATAGTTCATTAATGCAATGCATCAGACAAACATATCAAGAGATTAAGAAAAAGAGATTGTTTAAATAAAAAAAATAAAAAAAGTTGTAATTTTAGGTTGATGTGTTTGCAGCAGTAATGTAACAGTCATCAAAATACAGGAACTACCATTCAATGAACAGATTATTCTGCCGCCACTTTTCATACTTCATTAGTTCAGACTACACTAATCACTCAAAAGCACACTAATCAGAGAACACTCAAGATTTTTGAAAGTTTTAGAAAGAAGTCTCTAATGCTTACCCGTTTATTTGAACAAACACACAGTAAAAACAGTAATATTGTGAAATATTTTCACAATTTATAATATTTGTTTTCTGTTTTATTATATTTCAAAATGTAAATTATTTCTGTGATGACAAAGTTTTCAGCATCATTACTCCAGTCTTCAATGTCACATGATCCTTAAGAAATCACTCTAATATGCTGATTAGGTGCTCAAGAAACATTTCCACATTGAAAACAGTTTAACCGCTTAACAGTTCAGTAATATTTATATATATATTTTAAGATGCTTTTATTTAGCAGGGATGCATTAAATTGATCAATAGTGACAGTAAATCATTTCAAATACAATTGTTTTGTAACAATGTAAAAGTATTTACTGTCACTGTTGATAAATTTAATGCATCTGTGCTGAATAAAACTTTTTTTTTTTTTTTAAAGGAAAAAAAATGACCCTAAACTTTTGAACAGTAGTGTAAGAGAACCCCAGAAAAACACTATGGATAACAATCACCATTTGTGCTATTTTGCTTTGTATGTACCAGGGAAAACATTCAATTCAGCTCCGAGCAGGACAAAAAAAAAAATCACTGTCAAGACCATGAGAGTACAAATTATCAACTGCTAAAATAATTTAAAGCAAGCTGAAAGTGGTCTTTTGAATCAGCAGAGCTCAGTTACAGTAAACTTGCTAGAGGGAGGGCAAAAAAATAATAATATTAGTTTATATTATTGTGTAGTGGTGGAGCACCGTTACCTCTTTGATCTGTGACTGTGAGAGCATCCCACAGAAAGGCCTCCAGTTCCTCTTTATAATGCCTACCACTCGTCCAGTGGGCTTAAGAGCGCTAGATTCTGATGCTACACTCTTCAACTACAACACAACAGCAAAGAGTCACTACACACATTAAAAAGCCATCATTCAGGTCACAAAAATATATAAACGCATAATACATTATTAAAGTAAAGGGTCCTGATTCAACTACATAGTGACTTTAGACACATTCTAGTAATTATATCAACAGTCAACTGTTGATGTTTTGTGATTTATCCTACCTTATTCTCAGTCTCAGTCTCATCTTCCTCAGCATCTTCATCGTCTGGATTATCATCCTGCAGCACAACAGATGATGGAGCAACCCAGCGTTCTTTGGGAAAGAGTTCAACAGCCACTACATCCTGATGCACAGCCCGGTTTAAGTTCTGAAAGCCTTGAAGTAGAACCTGACAGAACATAATGTTAAAAAAAGTTCTTAAAAATGCAACAAAAATGACTAGAAATACAAACATTTATTTTATAAAATTAAAATAATCAATGGTTTTTATCTCTTCGTGTTAGCCTGCCTACCTCATTGGTAACTGCCCCCTCTCTGTGTATAAAGACCGTACCCTCCAGATAATTATCTCTGTTGGCATGAAATGTGCCCTGAAGAAACATTCCGTTCTTAATGCCAGTCTGAATCCTGGATAAGGGCAGGTGCTCTGGAAAGAGTAACTTACTCCCAGTGATTTCATTCTACAGAGAATCATAAAAGAGAAGTTATTATTTAAAACAATAAATTGTAATAAAATATAAACAAAAAAATATACAAAAACTAAAAGCTTTATTCATCATCCATCACATTGTACGCACTTGATCATCAGGTGTCAATGCAAGCCTGTCCACAAGCTCAGGGTTTCCAATCAAGCTCTTGATATACTCTTCACCTACATATAAAAACAAAACCTGCATTAATTTTTAATTCTGAAATGTAACAGTTATGCCAATATCCTTATATGAAGATTAAGGCTGTCAATTAAAATGTGCTAATTTTAAAATAAATGTAAATTACACTATCATTCAAAAGTTTGGAGTTGGTAAGATTTTATAATGTTTTTTAAAGTCACCAAGGCTGCATTTATTTAATCAAAATACAGAAAAAAATTATATTTTAAAATTACATTTATTCCTGTTATGGCAAAACTGCAGCCATTATTCTAGTCTTCAGTGTCACAATGTAACATTTCTTATTATCATTGTTGAAAACAGTTGCTTAACACAGTTACTTAAAGGTAGGGTAGACAATATTTTGCAAACTGCGCATTCTGTAAGTCTATGCAGAGTTGTAGACAGTCAGTCACAGAGCGCTGCAAACAAACAGCTGTTACCTTTTATAGTTCCTCCTGAACCAAAACAAGCTTATGCTACTTTCACACCATGACGTAACCGTAATTTAGAGATGGCAATCCGTGATGTTCTAATTAAGGTTGCACGATATTGGAAAAAACTGGCATTGCGATATTTTGTTTTTCTGCTATATATATTGCGATATTAAAAAATAATTCACCAGATGACTTGAATAGCTCTATTTGGAAAGAATGGATCATTCTACGATGATTGGGGTGATTTAGGTGAGTGAATAAGCATAGAAAATAATGAACAAATTACAAGCATAGATAAATATAATAGAACAAAGATACAGATGAAATAAAAAGCCTAGTGCTTTATATTTTCCAGGTAAGTCTAACAGTATTCAGGTACAGAAATTGAATAATCAAATGTAAAATAACACTACATAGTCTCACTGTATAAATAAAACAATCTGTTAAAACTACAAAAGTGATTTTTCTCTTTGTCTTTTGTTGTTTGATTAACATTCATGACACAGAAAGCGGCAGGGGCTGCTGTCACAAGCACGGATACATAATACTGCATGTATGTGTCTGTTCAGGCACAAATAGATGCGGAAGAAAACGGCATTCGGTGTTCACGTGAATCTGCGCGGCTTCGTGTGTGTGTGCACAGAAAACAGCGGCATATTCAGAATTGAGTTCTCTTTCACGTCTTCGTGCGCTCAAATGGTTTAAAATCTCCTACTGACAGGACCTAAAACAAATTCAAATGACAAACTTTCATTGTATGATGGTCAAACTTTACTATTAATCAGAGAATCGCGTGCGTTTTGAACCGTGGTGTCTGGTCCGTATGTATTAACGATCCCTATACTTGACATAGCACATCATGCGATGTGACTTTATATCGTGCAGCCCTAGTTCTAATCAAAGTTGTTGACGTCCTTGGAATTATGCTTTTCTATAGCAACGCTATCAACGGCGAAATGTATCTGCAGCAGTCAGGTTGTACAAGAAAGAGCTCTCTGAGTTGTTCACTTTCATTATTATTATAAAGTTATGCGCTTTGAGACATGAGGTAATTTAACACCATCTCTCAAGACGCTTTGCAGAATCTGCTCTGGCTGTGTGCGTTCAGGTGTTTTAGATGAGCTTTGGAGAGTGCAGTCTGTAGGGAGGGTGGGATCTCACGCTTTCAAAGCTAGCTTGCGATTGCTAGCCTCTCTCAAATTGCCTACCCTACCTTTAACAGCTGTTCAACATTTATGTGGAAACAGTGATACTTTTTTTTTTTAGGATTCTTTGACAAATAGACGATTCAAAAGAACAGAATTTGAGATTTAAAAAAAATATTTTGTAAGACCATAAATGTCTGTACTGTCACTTTAGATCAATTTAATATATCCTCACTGAATTAAAGAAATCACTTCTTTCAACTTTTCAAAGATTCATTTGAACAACTAAATTCAAAGTAGCCCTAATAAAGACAGTACTTCAAACTTACAGTGCCACAATGTCATCAAAAACAATAACAAAAACGTGTCTCTTACATCTGTACACAATCAGACCATGATGTTCTGCCTTTTCTTTATTAGCCCGGTCATTGGTCAGCAGAACCACTTTCAGTGGGCCATTATCAGTCGCTTTAGCCAGGTGATCTGCGTACCACTTAGCAGCGACACGGATGGCTCGATCATTACGATCGTTAGCACTTTCCCCTTGCTCTCGTTCAATGAATGTCTCCCTTTAATCAAAGATAATTATGAGGCACTCAGATGCATTCAAGAATATATTCAAGTCAAATCAAAAACATGTCATGAAGATACTATTAGGACAAGTTTCTCAGGATGCGTTACCTGTGATGCTCATTAGTGAAGGTGTAGAAGTGCTTTTCCTTATCATGAATAGCATCCTTGATTCTTTTGTAGACTGTGGCGCTCCTGTGTCTGACCTCTTGTAAAACGGTCTGAAGAATGATGATGTTCCTGATCAGAGGGTCCTCAAGGATGTCAATCTGTCAGAATTGAATACCAAATCAGTTACATCTCATTTAAGACAAGACACTCCAGGCAAAACCATTGGGTTTTTTTTTTTCATGCATTGGTCAATTGTGAGATTTTGCCCTCATAAACACATCTTCTTTCAGACTAGTGGAAAAACATCCAAAATACACATTTAAGCGTTTATTTTATTACACCTTATATACTTTCTTCTGTTGCTTTAATTACAATACATATCTTCAAATGATGTTTTTTCAAAATGAGTTTTTTCTCATGCAGTGAGCCAGAAATCTCCACTTCAGCAGCACTTACATACACCAGACTCTCCAGTTTTATTCCCATCTGTATTCTTAAGGATTGTTCATACATCATACGCCTGGTTTGTATAACATTTTATTCCTTATAAAAAAATGTCTAGCTGTTGACATTTTTTTCTGATTTATGAAGTGATAAAAACAAATATCCCCCCATAATACAAGAATTTAGAACCTAGCTTTATTCAAATATTCAGAATTCTGTTCTAGAAATGTTTGCAAATCAGTGCATATTTAATTAGATGTAGCTTCATTTGCATATTTAAACTACATTTCAAAAAACTTGTAACAATAATTTGTTTGAATATACTGTGAATAATCAAATGGTAAAGTATGGTGATACCTAGTAGGTTTTTTTTTATTCACCTGTGGTGTCTTGCCTAACAATTTTTTTTTTAAATCCAAAGTGATTGCAGTTACATATAGCAATATCCTTTATTAGGCTTACAATTATGATAAAAAATATTTTTTGTCACCCATACTAAGAATGCAACCTTTAACCTGCCGAAAACTGGACAGAAAACATTGCCTTACCAATGTGCAAAAGGTTTCTTTGGTGTTTCATGTTATGGCACACACTGACTAAACAAGTAATCTGATTCTTATGCAAACATGTTGATATGACAGATAACTGTTTACAAAAACAATCAAATATGCAAGTTATTATTAACAGCTAATTAAACTGAAATGACATTAAAATGAATGACCATATACCTGATGTAAAACGACATTGGTGTCAGGGATTAAATAGTGAGGGTACGAGCACAGGTTACTCTCTATGCACGCGTCCTCTTGTAGCACTGGAGCTTCATCTTTGCACTCCTTACAAACTTCACTTCCGCACCAGATGTCATCTCGGAGGTAATGTTCACGCACTATTTTCAACACTCCACCAGAGCGGGTCTTCTTCACGAAAGTTTTGGATTTTAACATGGTCCAAACGACTGTATCGACAGTGATTTTGAGGAGCTGTTCCACCAAAACACACCACACAGATAACCCACGTGTGTACCCGTGCGCCAACTAAAGATTATTCCGGAGTGATTCAGCGAGGCAAAAAGTTCTTTGTCTCATTTTTGAACAGCACTGCACTTAAAACACACCTACAAAATGACACACAGTGTATTTGTTATAACTGTTATACTACCGGAAGGCAGCCAGGGTGTGTTTTGTAACGGTTCCCTTCCCGTTCCAAACACTCCAAAATGTTCTGGTTGGCCATTTTGATGTTTACAATGGGGTGGAGTTAGAGATGAGTAGGTCTTCTCTGTCTTTACCTCATTACACCACTAGAGGGAGATAGAACCCTTATTATCCAGACTAAGCAGGTCAATGTGTGTGGAAAGTGCGGCATAGCTAAAATGTCATTTAAGCATTATTTGACTTGTCCCAATGTGTTTTTTTCTTTTGTAATAAACGCATTTTCCTAATAAAATCTGTTATTCTGTCCCTCTGCTCACAGCTCCTGATTTGCTTCCTAAATGCACACTGATTTGACTCTCTCAGGTTCAACCAGCACAGCTGACTCTCTTGCAGGGTGAACGATTTAAGGCAAATTTAGTTTGAGTAAATTTGCAATGGAGCTTTGCTGAAAGCGTTTTGTGATGCCACAACCCTCCTAAATAACTATAGGCTAATTTGAAACAACATTTAGTCCATGAGCAAATTAAAGCTGTTTATTAAAAAAAAACAAAAAAAACATTAGGCCTAATTTGTTTTTAGTTTTTAAAAATGAATTATTATTATTTTAAAGTCATCATTTCCATTTTTTAGGTCAAACAAAGGCAAAATCACAGTCTTTCCCAAGTTTCCCCACCTACCCTGGTTGAAAATTACTATAGGCCGACCAACCATAAACCATAAATGACCATCTTGGTCCAGTATGGTTCATAATTCTGCATCATAGCCATAATTTGGCTATTAGGAAATATCCAATCTCACTCTCCACATGACATGGTTTATTCCATGCTACCTCAATGACTAATTATCATAATCCATCAAAACTATTTTTAAAATGTTTTGACATATTTGCTCTTTTTATATGTTCCGTTTAGAGCTCTATGCATTCTGCATAATATTAATAACAACATCTGTGCTAAATAGAATTAATAAAATTTGTTAAGGAACAATTTGAGACCTCTAAGTGTTTATTTATAATGATGTTATATTCCCATTCAGAACTGTAAATAAATATGATTATTGTCATAAACAATGTGTAATACAATATTGGAGATATAAACATTTTAATGTAAGATATTTGTTTTCAGAGCTTAAAAGTGGTTGGTCGTGTTCAAGTTTAAAGAGCTTAGCTTTAAAGTTGTACTGTGTTCACATCATCAACATTCATATAATTATATTCAGATACACACATGAGTCAGAGCCCTAGATCAGTAGAGGGCAGAATACATTTCTGAATGATTCATTGAGATGAACCAAAAATACCAAGCAAACAATCACTAAACTGATCCTTGACTGAAGGTTTAGTTGATGTTGTGCTTCATTAGACATTTTGCAGTCACCCATGAGAGAAAATGTGTCAATGTTTCGGTTGGTGCTGCGTGTGTCCTCAGATCCCAGACAGATAGGTCAGAAATTACAGTCTTGTGCGTATGGTCTTAGCCTGTTCCAAAACTGTTTTCCTCTAATAACTCACAGAAGCAAACAACTGCACTGCTACCTTTATTCATGACTCACATAACATTGGGAATATGCAGAGTGCTTCACAGTGAACCTCATGCTATGAGAAGTAGAGGAATTATTTTGCTGTTTCTCAATCATATAATATGCCTGTAATTATATACAGTGATCATGAAAATACATTTTTACAGGAATATGAAATGACCCACAATCTATGTCAGGGGTTTTCATTCTTTTAGATGCCATTTGGAAAATCTTATTATTTGGAAAATATTTAGTTTATATTATGTTACATGTTTACACACTAGTACTGAACTGTTAGATTTATTATTTATTTATTTATTTAAAGCAATTTTTTAAAATGTACTTTTATCAATTTGATTATTAAAATTAAATGAATTATTTTAGTTTAATCCATATATTTATTTATTTAAATCAAATTTCATTCATTTATTATTTTAATCAATTATTTATTTATTCAAATAAAAATATTTTAATCAAATTTAGTTAGTTAGTTACTTAGTTAGTCTAATTCTAATTTTAATATTAATTTATTTTTACTTTTTTTTTTCAGTATTCTTCTCTAAAATTTTCCAAGGCCCCCTTAGCACTCCCTTGCAGGTCCCCAGAAATCAAACTAGTGCATTCTTACTGATTTAAGCTTCAAGGACGGATCTTACATGGCATTATCGTAGCATTCGGAGTGATAATAATTATATTTAACATGTACACTGCTGAGAAAATATCATGCTTCATGAACGTTTTTATTTCTGTCTTCTGAATCCCAAAAACGTCCATTATTGTTTCAGCTCTGCCTCTGTCTCTGTCTCAGAAGTGCAGGTGTGAGGTCTAGGGGGTCTTTCCACCAGCAGGTGCAGAGCTGCTTTGACCTCACACCCCTCATTTATGCTCCCTGGGCCTTGGAGCATCAGATCCCCTTTGTCTTGACTCTTTTCACTCACCCTATACACAATGTACAACCCTCCAGATAAAATTGAGGGTTATTATGTATGGAAATAAGGCAAAAATGCCTGCTTAACAAGTTAATAGAAAGTGCTTTTTGTTAAGCATGCTCAGTAGGAGTCTGTAGATAACATTGATGCAGCTGCCTGAATCAATATTTTAGCTAAAGGTAGGGACTTTTCCTCATCTATCTATCTATCTATCTATCTATCTATCTATCTATCTATCTATCTATCTATCTATCTATCTATCTATCTATCTATCTATCTATCTATCTATCTATCTATCTATCTTTTCATTTGAAATACAAACAAAATTAATTGAAAAGATAAGGAAACATATACATAAACAGGAAAACCTCGTTCACAAAGAAAGATAAGATCACAGTCTTAAAGAAATGTTACATAACCTAAGTAAAATCGTAAATTCTGGAAAGTCACATCGATTTTATGATATTAATGGGTACAATTAATCTATTTTCAACATCCACACTGGAGTTGTACATTGAAGTCAATTTTGAATTAATAAATATATTCTATATAAAAAAATTAATCACTTGATTTTCAACTCTAGTGTAAACACGCGCCCTGCTGTTTGTTTGGAAGAGCACGTGACTCTCCTCTGTGGAAAACATGGCTGCGCCCTGTGCCGCTCAATGCTTTTTCAGAACAGGTAGGTTTACAGGTTCATTTAGGAAAAGGTAGACTTTTCTATCTAAATTGTTGAACATAAACACTGAGACTGACGGTAAGGCAAGTCAATGACTCAAACAAGACTGTTTTCGCTCGTATTCGCTTATCGGCAATGCGTACGCGGATACACAAATAAATATGTAACCCAAACCCATTATCGAGCCAAATAAGCGCTGTTTTACAAGATCCACGAGTTGTGTGATTACTCGGTATCTGTGCTATATGAGCAGCCACGTCAGTATGTGCCAAGTTTAGAGTCCCTTCACCCGTTTCAAACGTAACAGAGTGTGATTGTTTAGAACATGTGCTTGTGTATTGAATACACTGACGGTCACACTGAAGACTGGAGTAATGCTGCTCAAATTTCAGCTTTGCCATCACAGGAATAAATTATATTTTAAAATATATTTAAATTGAAAACAGTAACTTGTTAAATATGTTACAAGATTTTTGATCAATTAGTTAAATGCAGCCCTGGTGAGCACAAGACACATCTTTCAAAAACATTTAAAAATCGTAATTATTCCACACTTTTGACTTGTAGTGCATATGTATATATTATATGTATGCATGTCGATTAATGTGTCATATGTATGGTCGTAGTCATCTTAGACAGATTAGTGGTCGATCAGGATGGGGTTTGGCAGATTCTTAAACTTTTATATTTGGTCCCCCAAATTAATTTTGAACATTTGCACCCCAATTTGCTTACTTATTCTATGCACTACAAACTTTAGAGTGTTATACTGTTCCAAGACAAGACTATGGAAAGGCTGGACTCATGGCACTGTTTTGGAGCTCTTTATTGTTTCTGGTTTGGCAGAGTCTTTGTGGGTCCAGTAGGAGTAAATAGGGAAAGTAGCATTACAACTCTCCCCGTCTGCTCAGCCATGGCATTTTTTTCTTTTAAATTTTACATGAATTATAACCCAGAAGTGAAATGTTATGACTTATTTCATCCCTATCATTTCTAAGTGGTTAAACTAACAGTGTTACAACTCACCCCGTGTTACAGCTATCCATGGTCTCGCCTACAACAGTCTGTTTCCTGAAAAATAATCTGACATTCACCTATTTCAGTAATACAGTCATTAGCAACATTAGAGACATAAAATTATCCAGTTGACAATAGTTATTAATAAGCATGAAATGTAGTAACTGCTTTGCCACTGAATAGGAAAACGCAAACAAAGTTAGTCTTTTTAACTGTATTAATCTTTAAACTCACTTGACATTAGTTATGTTCTTAAAAACAAATAAAGAACCATTGGTTGCTCACATTTCCACCATGTTTGTAGTTATGAATCAAACCATCACCAATGTTTACAAAAAAGCCATACAAAACAATAATAATAGACCATCCAGAAATTTTTGGGAAACACTAATTCCAATCTTGCATACTGTTTAGGATAGATAGCATGTGAATTGGGAATGCTTGTTTCTGGGATTACACAGCAATTAATCGTAATAAACTGCCGTTAAGATTATCAGATGACATTGATGTACTGCAGTCCTGAAGTAAGGATTATATATTACAGCTAAAGCACCAGAATAAGTCTAAAGTCGACCACACACAAAGGGAATTCAGTGCAATCCACATCCTTGGCCACATCCTTTTGCTCTTTGCCACCCAAATTGTTGTCAGTACACACACCCGCTACCCCACCCTGGGTTAACCCACTACTGCCTTTATTCTAAACCCCCCAGCCGCCCCCTCGCTGCCTCTGAGTTACTCCCTTCATCACTGGTATTTTCATCTTTGTAACTCAACCCCTCTCCTGTGTATAACTGCACTTATTTTGGGCTTTTGACCACTGTGTCTTCAGAAAAAAAGTTCTTTCTTTTTATTTTCTGTACGCAAAACTCTGCAGTCCTTGTTGGAATGAGTTACAACATGGTTGTTGATGTGAGGTGGTGAATTATTTTCATTTGTGGTTAAGATTTAAAATGAAGCATCATATTATGTGAGCATCATTGCATTGTTTAATTGTATGGATGATTTGTTTACATTGCAGCTGTGTTACTCTTTTGAGGAAAGGAATGGGTTTGGGACATTAACAGAGGAATATCTGTAGACCTTCATTTCACTTGACAAAATTCATTTGACAATTTGGTTGAAATGCCCTACAATGTCATCAAACATAGACAACACTTTGAGTCATCCAAGTGTAGTTTAGAATATTACAATATAATATTTTAGTGTAAATAAATATTTTGAATGAATTCAATTCAATTCACATTTATTTGTATAGCGCTTTTCACGATACATATCATTTCAAAACAGCTTTGCAGAGAATGCATGTCAACATTACAATTTAAAGAATGCAGTTAGCAAATAATGTAATAATTTAGGCAATTAATTTACAATCACTGTTAGTAGTTTAACTGAAGGTAGAAGCAATGAACTCCTGGAAAAATTAATTACATTAACAATAATTAGGATATAGAAATTGGGCAATGTGCATGTTGATCCAGATGATTGCGTCTTCTGAATTCCTCGCAGGAGTTGGCACCGTCTCTTCAAAGGTGTTGGTCATCTGAGGTCTTCTAAAGAGGCTGGATCCAAACTGAAGCTGATGTCCTCTCTAGTCACCTCGGGACAAACAGAAAAACAAATGGAGAATAATTAGCGTAGCTGCTGTTCATAACATTAAGCAAAGATAGTCATGTGCAGTTGATCTGGTATGAGATGCATTATGTGAATGCTTAGCTAAAGAGATGCGTCTTAGAGATGCGAATTACCATGTTCATATATATATATCATTTTATTTATTTATTATGTATATGAAACTGAATTTTCTACATCTAAGTTAGTGCTGTGAATCAATTAAAAAAAGATAATGAATTGCACAGGTTTCTGTAAATAATAATGTTTAATCGCACTTAACATTAAAATGGGTAACTATAATTAAATTTTCAAATTTCAAATTGTATCTCGAATGTAGAAACAACATAAAGACAGTATTTAAAATATTTGATATTTTATGAAGGTTAGTATCACCACACTTGGTTATTATTTTTGCACTTACACCTGTGTGTTTTAACCATTGAGAAAAGCATTTTACTGACGGGATCAAAAAGAGGTAGCTAAACCGAGTGTGAAAAACTCAAATGTCCTACACATTGCGCCCATCGCCTCCCCAAAAAAGGAGCACACTGGAGTGGGCATCGTGACTGAGTGCATGTGTACCATCCTCTGTCAGCCATTCTCTCTCGCCTTGTGATGCTGGTGAGCAGCACACAGATTGCATGATCATACTGTAACGTTAGCTATAGGATGTGGGGAAAGCATAGCTAGTTTGGAAATGGGAAATTTCTAACGTGTTAAGCAGCCAATATTAATCACAAATTAACATTTTTTTTCACAGCCCTAATTTAAATGTATTTAATTCTTCATACTCTAACCCGAAATGTAGTGAAAAAGGACATTTGAGCTGTTTAATGTAAAAAAATAAAATAAAAAATGTTTTGGTTCTGTTACATAGGTGTCTTTTCCTAACTGTTATTTGTCCTATGGTCATAATAATGGCATGTAACGGTGTATTTGGTGAAATAAGCTGGTTAAAAATTTCAGCAGTTTTACCTTCAAAACTTGTTCCACATCCTATGAAGAGATCACAGGTTATCAACATACACTTGTTTCATATATTGTTTGAAGTGCACTTTGTACTGAACATGTACAATCCCTATAAATTAAAATCACACTTGATGGCTGAAAGAAAATAAGTATACTTTGCAGTGCACTATCACACCATTTGTTCATCTTTTTGGTTGTGTATAGGTAGTTCAAGGGTGCTACAGAGAGTAGCACAGCTGCCCAGCTACCACAGGAGCTCATCTGGTGCCCATCAATGTCCACCTTACCGATGCTTCTTCTGGAGGAAATCAAAAAGTTTTCACAGTGTGGTCCGGCCTGCCATAGTGCGCCCCTCTTATGCTGTACCCAAGGTAATTGCGGCATCATGAAGTGGCATTGAGGGGCTGTTTACACTACACCATTTTCAGCTAAAAACAGAAAACTTTATGCGTTTTGGCTGTTCATTTACACGACAACGGCGCTTTAGGAGCCTGAAAGCAAACATATGAAAACAGGTTTCAAAGTGCACGTTTTTGAAAACGAAACGTTATTGTCTCCGTGTAAACTACAAAAAGGTTAATTTGTGAAAATGGTGACGTCATGCACATGCGTATTATGTGTTCAGTCTATAGTTTTTGACAACTACTAGCCTGGCATGCATAATGCAGCGTTTTTAATCGTTTTTGTGGATTGATTTGTGGTCTGTAAGTGAAAAACGCAAAAGTTTAAACTTTTCTGTTTTTCGTACATCATTGTCATGTAAATGTACCCTAAACATTTAACAAAAAGTTTTTTTAATTCATGTGCTTTAATCAAAATAACTTCCCCTCTTTCTTGCAAAGACATCTCCTCTGATGATGTATTTAATGGCGCGAGGGCGGGACAGTCTGTCACTCACATGAGATTAGCAATAGCAAACCACAGTGATCCAGTCTATTCCTGATGGACCAAATCAAGTTCCACCCTACATTTTTTTCTTGTTCTAGAAACCATTTCACTAGGGAAGAAAAGACTATCGGAACACCTGTTTCATGCCAACTTTTAATTTGAAAAAGACTTGCTCTTTTCTCTAAGCACATTCAGAGGCCGGACTATGTGTCATCCAGCAAAGTGCCTGAGTGGCCAGATTACATAGAGATTAAAGATGAGGAGCAGATCCAGGGATTGCGACGAGCGTGTCAACTAGCCAGACACATACTGCTGCTGGCAGGAAAGAGTTTGAAGGTATACTCTACACTTATCTGAAATTTGAGACTGTAACATTGAATAAGCTTGATGTGACATGTCCTTGAATTGTTTTTTGCAGACACTCTCACTATATTGTTTGTTTGCCAGGTTGGTATGACGACCGATGAAATAGACTTTATTGTCCATCAGGAAGCGGTTCGTCACAATGCCTACCCCTCTCCTTTACATTATGGGGGGTTTCCAAAGTCAGTCTGTACCTCTGTTAACAATGTAGTATGCCATGGCATTCCAGACAGGTAACTCAGTGCTATTAAATGTGAGTGCTTTGTTGTGACTGAAGGTCTATAAATTTCTCTGTTTGTATATGAGTCAGTGGCATAGAACAGGGGGGAACTCAATCCTGCTCCTGAGGGCCAATGTCCTGAAGAGTTTAGCCATAGTGCGCCCCTCTTCCAACACACCTGCCTGGAAGTTTCTAAGCAGAGATCAGCGGCTCTATTATTGGAGAAAGCACAATGATCAACTTGGATCACTCGTGGCTTGATAACATTATAGCCTTGACGTCACTGAATCGAGTTGTATGACAGTCATCCACTGTTTGTGGATACCATAGAAATGAATGAAAAGTGTCGTAAACTGAATAATACCTATTGCAAAATTGTCTGTGGAAAAAACTGCATTTTTTTCGTTGTAAACTCCAAATATATAGCTCACTAAAAAATAAATGTTTAATTGCCAACATGTTAAAGATTAGTGGACAGGTTGTTAATTTATGTAGCTGTTTTCTCTCAAAAGCACTTTATTCAGCATACTGAAGCCTCACCTCCACTGAAATCAAGTCAAGTCACCTTTATTTACATAGTGCTTTTTTTACATTGCAGATTGTTTCAAAGCAGCTTTACAGTGATAGCAGGAAAATAATGTAACAAAGTTTGTTTTGGCTGTACAGCAGCTCTAGAAGAAAATAGTGTCATTATCCAGCTTAAGATAGTTTAGTATTTTTTCTGTTGTAAAAATAGTTAAGAAATAATAGTTATTATACAATAGTTATTAAGTTAGTTCATTTATCTGCACAGCAGCTCTGGGGGGAAACTGCTTCTGTTTACCTGGACCTTGCTTACCTGGTTTAGGTGTGTTTAATTAAGACAGGAGCTACAATTTTTATTATAGGAGTAGGATTGGGCACCCCTGACTTCAAAGATCATGATAAAGGATTTAAAAACAAATCTAGTGCCAACTTCTTAGACATGTAGCCTAGAGCTGCACGATTTTGGATATAATGAGAATCAGGACTTTTTGATTTCAAATAGAGATCATGATTCTCCCATGATTCTGAATATAAAACTAAACAAAATAACATGTAATTTACTAGAGGTTCTGAAAAAATATGAATTGCTGGAAAATTTTTTAATTAATTTGAATGAATTATTTAAAAAAATGATTTTGAATGAATTAAATGAGTCATTGATAAACACTTGTTTAATTACTGGATGAATCAGTGTTTTTGAACAAATCTTTTCAATGAATGATTCAAAGACAAATACATTTTTAAGCCACTTGTCGGCACCTAGTTGCGTAAGATGTAATTGATACAACCATTATTTGAAGCGACAAGTTAGTTTCAAAAGGTGGATTACTTTATTTTGATCATTGTCGTAGACATCAGTGTTTATATCTTAACTTAAAACTGTTATCTCAGTACTTCTGTGCTAATTTGAATGTTTTTAACACAGAGAACACAGAACTAAAGTATGGTTCAAAACTGCTCTCTAACTCAGCGCGGCAGAACGAACACAGATTTGAATGTTCCGGTATGATTTTGTCAAAGGTTTAATAAACACAGGCGAATTGTTGTCATTAATAAATAAAGATCGCGTGGGTGTTTAAATCAAGATTTCTTACTTACAATTCTTTTTTATGATTAATCGTGCAGCTCTAATGTAGCCTTAGACTTTATATTCATTTTAGTTTCAAACTTTTATACCAATTTCAAGATTTTTTTTTTAATGAAGTAGTGTAACCATCAAGTAAAAAGTCATATTTATTATGAAATAAACTTTTTTGGGGAGTCATATGACAGAATATGACATACCTGATTTAACTTTGCCTTGACATAAAAAAGTCAAATTATCTGACTTAACACAAAAGCTGCATCCCAATTCAGAGGTTGCATCCTTTGAAGGCCGCATTCGAAGGCAGATAATGTCACAGCAGCACGATGAAGGCTGTCCCAATTCAAAGGCTCCTTCTAATGCGGCTTTGAAATGTGTCCTTTGTTTCCTGGGCAATGAAGGATACATAAGATGAATCCATCATGGTCTACCCTAACCCAGAATTACATTTTTTTTGAGAGAGAGAAATTGCCAGATTACACTTAAGTAATTAACTTACTCAAATATCTAATGATACAAATGTAAAAAATACTCTTCATTATGTTCAGAAATGGACCAAGGTGAACCCTGTTTTGTTTCCAGACAGTTGAATATAACTTTCAAAAAAGTCCAGCACAAACGTTACTGCCACTCGTCAATGGCAGCTTTCACAATTGCTAGGCGACAAGAACAATCCTTCGTAGACTAGACCGTCCCATTTAACAACGCTTGGTCCACGGCCTTTGAATGATGCAGCCTCTGAATTGAGACAAAGTTAAAGTCATGAATTGTTTTCTGCATGTTGGTCACACCATATTTTTCTGCATGTTGGTCTCACCAAATGACTTTGATTTGGCGAATAAATGTTTTCCAAATATTACTAAGTACTGAAGCTAAGAAAAAAAAATGAAAGACTATGCTAGCATACGTAATAAGTAGAAATAAGGTTTTGTTTTCAAGAATTTTATTATTTTACTGAGGATTTTTTCTTCGTAATGTTGTCAGCATGGTTGTATCACCCCAACATTTTGTATGTTATTCCAGAATTGAAAAATATTTTTGAACATCTTAATACAACAATCCTGTCTTTGACCCATATACAGTCAGTATTGTGTTTTATTTTATAGTCGGCCATTGCAAGATGGAGATATCATCAATATAGATGTCACAGTGAGTCCTCTCTTTAAATTGTTTATCTTTAAAAAGTTATCGTTCACACATCTCAGTATCTGTAAATAGTGGATATGCATTCTATAGGTTTATTTGGAAGGTTACCACGGTGACACCTCAGAGACATTTCTGATTGGCTCAGTCAATGAACAGGGGAGGAAGTTAGTGGATGTGGCTCGTCAGTGCAGAGATCAGGCCATCGCCGCCTGTGGACCAGGACAACCTCTGTGCGTCATTGGCAACACTATCAGGTTCGTTCCCACACTCATCCCAGTTTGCATCGCAGGTTGAATTCTTAACAGCATCCAGCACCTTCAAGAATGATGTCTGTGGGAAATGTTCTTTTATTCATTACTTTCTCCCACTTGCTCTTTTTTTTCTTGTTAAAAATAGCACATCTAACCCCTAAACCTCTATGTTATCCCTCTTGTGCACAAAAGTAGAAAAAAAAGACAGCAATCGTGCCTCGTCAGGCTATGAAGCCCTTATTTGATAGTGTAGTGTCTGAAGAAGGACTACACAGAGTTAATGTATTTCTCAGTGAGCTCCGAGCAAGCAATTACCCAGAGTGCATTGGGGTTTTTTCCTGCAATGGGGTGTAAATTACAGGTTAGTTTGTCTTGTTGGATGTGTGCGTGTGTGCATGTGTCCATGTGTGTGTGAGGCAGAGAGAGAGAGAGAGCGAAGTAAATTACAGGCTTGCTCCTGCTGTCTTTGAGAATCGTAGACTCTGCCAGGGTGGATTCAGCTCCCCACAGAGACACGAAAAGATCCGCAGGAGTCTTTTCGCAGAGAGAGGACATACACAATCACTCACATACTGTACAGAAACATCTTTAACAACATCTTATTGACTTATTCACTTTTAATACAAAGATGTAAATCTGCAGAATATCAATTGTGAAGATGCTGAAATGGGTTCAAGGTCAAAACGTACCTGAAAAAAAGTGTACATTAAATATTTATTATTACTTTAATTTCATGACATAAATGTGTCTTTTTTACGTATATCTTGAAATTAATACTTTTAGGTGATTTAAATGGGAGGATTTTCCTGCATTTTGGGCAGTGTAGCAACAGATATTCCTTCTGTGCCTGAGGAAGCAATGCTTTTGTTGTTTTTTTCTCTCTCTCTCTTTCTCTCTCTTTCTCTCTGCGTAGGATTCTGAGCTTCTGCAGAGACATACACTGTTATTATATACACACAGAGGGAACAATTACCTCTCCTCAGGAAAAAGCACTTAGACCTCTCTTTCACTCCTTCTCTCCTTTTTTTTTTCTATCATGCTGGCACCCTAGCATCCTCTCTCAAACTGTCTCTTTGCAATTCTTTGTCTCTGTCTTTTATTCTTTCTCCTTCGTCTTTTTCTTTTTTGTCTGTTATACACCTTCTTTGTCCTCTACCTTCCCCCTCCATGAATATAAAAAACAACTATGCTTGAATGTTTCTAGCGAGCGTTATTCACACTGTAAAAAGCTGTCTGAAATGTTATTTACATGGTTAAATTTGACATCTCAAAGGCAACGCCCTAATTGGGTTTAGACTTGTTGGTAAACCAGATTTTTTTTTACTCCATGAGTAAATTTACTTTTACACTTAAAGGGTTGAAAAAAAAAAGGTATGAAAAATTGTCATCATTCACCCTCAATGTCATTTCAAACTCGTAAGACTTTTGTTCATCTTTCGTCCCTCCATTGACAGTCTATGCAGCTACCACTTTGTCTCTTCAAAATGTTCATAAAGAGATCGCAAGTCTAATCCATATAAATTGAATGGTTTAGTCTATATTTTCTAAAGAGACACGATCACTTTATATGATGAACAGATTGAATTTAGGCAGATTTAACTTGTTTGACGTGCCAGAACAAATCTCATTGGTTCTTGTGGAAGCTCCACTAATGGACACTAATGTGTTCAGCCTACAATGTGATTGTGTCTCTTCAGAAAATTTGCTCTAAACCACTCAATTCACATGGATTAGTTTTACGATCTCTTTATGAACTTTTTGAAACGTCAAAGTGGTAGTTGCGTGGACTGTCAATGGAGGGACAGAAATCTCTCAGATTTCATTAAAATATCTTCATTTGTGTTTCGAAGATGAACGAAGGTCTGAGGGTGAGTAAATGATGACAGAATTTTCATTTTTGGATGAACTAACCCTTTAATCTTTAATTGAAACTTTTATCCAAAAGAGAAAAATAAACAAGCAATTTATCATACAGCAACCAAGATAAACCTGGCTAAACATAAATCACAGTATTCCCTTTTAACATTTTTGTTTTTGAATTACAGCAATATAGCTAATTCAAATGGATTCCGTGTGTGTCCATATTTTATCGGTCATGGGATCGGAACATATTTCCATGGTCATCCAGAGATATGGCATCATGGTGAGAGTTCAAATTATTTTACGTATTATTCATTTATTTTACTTCATTAGAACCTTAATTAGTCTTGATTGGCTGACTTAAAGAGAGAGTTTATGCAAAGAAAAAAAAAAAATTGTCATTATTTACTCACCCTCGAATGGTTACAAACCTGTATGATTGGATATTTTCAAAAATGTCTCAGGTTTTTTTTCATCCTTACATTGGAAGTCAGGACAGTCCAATATTGTTTGGACACTAATGTTGTTCAAAATATAGTATTTTGTGTTTGTGCAGGTTTAGATTAATATAAAGGTAGTAAATGATGTCAGAATGTTCAGTTTTGGGTGAACAAACCCGTTAATTTATCTAAGATTTACATATTTAGCTATATAGTTTGTGTATTATTGTAAGTTTGATAAGCAAAGGAGTTTTACCCTTATTTTGGATTGAATGTTTGCAGTGGAGCTTCAGGAAGAGTAAATTGAGTTTAAAGTAAGTTTACTAGGGTTCATACTTCTTTTCTCTTTTACAGCCAATGACAATGACCTACAGATGGAAGAGGGCATGTCCTTCACCATAGGTCTGTGTGTGTACTGATTGTTTTAGATCACAGAGAGATGGAATATTATTGAGCAAATCAATAGAAGCATGAATTTGTAGGATTTTAGTAAGGCTAACCATCATCCCATTTTTCCAGAACCCATTCTTATGGAGGGATCCTCCGAATTCAGGATCCTGAGTGACAAGTGGACTGCTGTATCTGTGGATGACAAAAGGTTTTGTGTTCAATTCCTCCACCCACACTTCTTCCACCACCTTTCTAATGAGAGCCCAATGCAGCCATTTAAATGTAGCCTACATTAATCATTCATTACTTCATGCAAGAATAAGTGGCCAATTTCTATTGAGAATCTTCAAGAACTTTAGTTCTATTGGCTGTTGACATTTAGCTTGGAAAGTCTAAGTACACTCAGAATTTGAAGCACTCAGAGAGCTAAGTGCTCTGGTATAAACTTTCCTTTAACTGCATATATTTCACTGGAGAGCACTCCAATGTTAATTGCAAATGAGCTGATTGCCCTGTTGGCAGGTGAGAGCAGAGTGTTACTACTTGGTCAGTGGTTGATTAGAGCTCTGATTTTTAAGGTTGGCTGAGGTAATATGCAGTATGAAAAAATGGATACTAACATTCCTTCCTTTTAATTCTACTTCCAAGGCAGTGGTTCTCAAAAATATTTTTTACTTGCTATTTCTATCCGACAAAATATTTTTGAGCTTGGCATAAGTAGAAAAATATATATTCATAAAATTTATTCAAAAAACGCTCAGTTTTAATTTATATAACTTTTCCAGGTCTAGAAATCACATTTATTACATAATTTATCACATAATCGCATTATTTATGCGAAAAAAATCACCACAATCACATGTCAATTTGTAACTATTTTACATTTTGGCAAATTGGTGGCTAATTCGTATGAATTTGCACTAATTCGTAGTTTTTGTACGCTCTGCTTATGCCGCAGTGACTAGTATATTTATGGTCGGGTTAGGGGACCTTCATGCTTACATTTTTCTAATAATCGTAATTTTTTGTACGATATACATGAAATCACCTCCTTGTTACATAGTAACATTTTCCCATGAGATCAGGGTTAAAAAAAAAAACAGTTCTTGAGAGGGTAAAATATCACGATATAATCATGAAATATCTTGATTTTTAAGTTGTGTTATTTTTTTTTAAAGGAATAATTTACCCAAGTATTTAAATTCTGTCATCATTTACTCACCCTCATGTTGTTCCAAACCTGTACGAGTTTCTTTCTTCTGTTGAACACAAATTAAGATATTTTAAAGAATGTTGGTAATCAAACAGTTGATGGAAGTCAAATGCTACCGTCAACCTTCTGGTTACCTACATTCTGTAAAATATATAGTGATGACAAAATTTTAATTTTTTTGATGAACTATCCCTTTAATGTTTGTTTTGTCATTATTTTAAATTATTTTAAGCCTC
>RJVU01023003.1:1120637-1149020 GCA_003731715.1 Anabarilius grahami
AGGAGTGTGCTGAGGCCCCCTAGTGGGCCCTGGCCCTCTGGTTGAGAACCTGAACCTGAAACATGTTCACCTGTGTTTGTGTTTTCTCTTGTCTTGTGTGTTAATACTCAGATCGGCACAATTTGAACACACGATTGTCATCACCTGCGATGGCGTAGAGATTCTGACTAAACTACCAGATGAAGATTGACTGGACGAGAATTATGGAACATCTTGAACATGTGATCTTAAAATTTTTAGAATAACAAACTGTTATTTAAATAAATGTGTTTCTTTAACATTTAGACAATGTTTGACCTTGTTTTATTAGCTTGACCAAATGTCTTATTGAAACAGCTGTGCAGCTCCACTACTGGGTTTTTACATCTTGAATTAATGGGGGTTAATTACTTAATGCATGTAGGTTATTGTGTAACGAGTTTTAAAATCTCTTCACTATTCCAAACTCTTTGGTTTCTGATGTCATCTCTGACAGAACTCATTGAAAGCCCAGGGAATGAAATGTCATTACGTCTTATTATCATAGAGGGTTTCTCCGTACATCATAATATTATTCCGCAGTAATGTAGTTAGCGCTGTGGATCTCTCGAGGGGTGATTATATTTATGGGCCATGGTTTACCGTATGAGCCATGTGTAGCTTATCAAGAATACCCTATAATCATATCTGCTTCACGACATCATTCGGAGACTGCTTATGCTGTCTGACATTTGACAAGAGTTTGAATTCTGCTGCCTGAAGAAGTGCGCATGTATCCTCAGTGAGAATAGCAGTGTCCAGTCTTACAATGAACTATTTGAAGTAATTGGATGGTAAAAAATAAATTATAGTTCACAAGTAAGCTTATAAATTGCTTCAAAAACACACTGAATGAAAGAAGTCAAATGAAAGTGCGCTCACGTGAGCACGAATCTCGAGCCGACATCCATTCTAGGCTACAGCTACATCTGTTTAGTCAGTGGCTGTACAATTAAAGTTAATTACATTGTGACCCTTACTAGTTAATCCGTAGGTTGGTTTGCTCTGCCATCTGGGAAGTTTCCTGCTTTTGCTTGAAACAGTCCGTAATAGTTATAGCCTACATAAATCAACTATTAAAGTTAGTTTACATGCTCAAATGAGTTTTTGTGTCCTTAAGAACGGATATTAAAAGAAAACATAAAACAATTATGTCTTTTCAATAGGCTATATTAGGACTAGCCTACACTAGATGACAGATTTAAACGGGCATGAATGATTATAGCCATCGTTTACTTAATGTCTTTATTTTTAATTAGCCTACCGATGGTATTTCAGGTAGCGAAAGACTTTAATCATATAAAAACACATTAGTAAAATACTATACACTATAGAATAAAACTAGAAAAGTCAGATTATGAAGATGTACTATGTAAAGTAGGCTACATCTATTATTATTAGCCTATTATTAATCATCATAATCTGTAGAAGGTCTACTAATTTGTTATTTGATCACACTCTCTGACCGCACATGGTGCCTGCCTTTCTAATCTGTTCTCATTAAATCGAATCATAATTGCAGCCATTTGGTTTTTGTGCATCCTCACGCATTTTCCTCGGTCTGTCGTAATTACGAGCAATTTCTGGCGCTGAGGGAATCTTTTCAGTCGGACAAAAGAAAAAGGGAATGGGCAGGGAATCAATAAGCATTTTTCTGAAGTAGATATACAGCATGTAGTGCTGAACCGTTTGCAGGTGCTTTATTCTGTCATGAAGGATGTTCCTGTGATCATTATATTGAGCGTAAAGTTATAGCTACAATTCGTATTTTCGCTCACTTTTCGTTTCAGCGTTTTCTTTCCGTCTTCAGTTTTATTTACCGCATTTCATTGTCTTTTCTTAGTATTTGAAGTTGAAATTTTGCTAAATAGTGTTCTTGTTTTTCCCCCCGTTTCATCTGAATTCTTAATGCTGATTCATAGGCTACATGCAGCAATCAGAATCTGCGTTTCTTTGATATCTAATAGGCTAAATCTTAAAGGTTACAATATAATTGTCATCATAGCAAAGAAAAGAAAATAGCGCAAAATGTTTGCACATCAACTTTCGCGTTACTGAAAGCCCACCCAGCGCGGAAACTTTTTCTGCAATACAACAAAGGTTGAAAATGTTTCGTTTTAGAAATATTACAGAGACCCTCTGCTTTATGTAGAATAGCTTTGAATCCAACGGAAGCAGTCATTTACTGGTGTGGTTGCAAATAAGCCCTGGCATTTCAATTACTGCCAGCTGTGAATGTTGACATTAGGAGTGAAGCAGAACGGTTAAAATGTGCTACAATCATAGGCTATAGTGGCCTTTGCTCTATCTACATACATTTGCACAGAAACCTGGTGGGTTTGAGAATGAGACACCCAAAATCAGAATAAAAATAGATGTCTTTTCAATAAGAATCAAAGGATTTGGAGCCTGTAACCACGATGTCCATATTTAGAAAAACCGCGGAAGCACAAATGAACCTCAAAAGAAACAAATCATATAAGATAAACAATTAGTTACAACAGCCACTGAAACGTTATTCTTTATAAATAGCTACGTTCGTGAGTAAGCTGAGGGAAAACTGATGATTGTGTTTGTTTGGTCAAGCTGATTGATTTCTTCCTGTTCTATTCTTTTCATCATATTTTACTTTTAAAATACAATTGACAGTTCTTAGATAATACAAATGATTTTGAGTTTTACAAATTAATAATAGGTTCATGAAACTTATTCACAAATATTCCACTTGAGGGCCAAATCGTCCAATAAAGCGAATATGCAATCTACTGTTTGTAATATGTATTTGCCATAATTATAATTACAGAAACGTTTAATCCCAATTTCACAATGACAAAAAGGTTACATGGACTAGATTACAGAGAGGCTACTGCAGAATATGCAAACATGGGCAAAGCCAAATACCAATTTGTAAATAATGTACACTTGGGCAAGTGGTTGTGCGCTTTGCCCTTAGAGTAATCACGGATTTCCCACCTATTCCAGTAACTATTTTAGTTCCAAAAACACTGGATTTGACCATGTAAAGACGTGAGGCAAGCTATGAGAACTGTGTGTCCCCGTATAAGAATAGCTCAAGGCTGTGCTGGAGCTGGAAGCGAGGGCTCGAGGAGAATGTTTCCAGGGCGGTCTGCTTGAGGCGGTTTTATGTATTTTTTCTCTGGTTGAGTGGCGTTCATAAAACGTCTGGAAGAGGAGCGAGCTGACTCCAGAGAGTCTGGAGTGGGAAGAGCCCTCGCCGCACGCGGAACGCCCTCGCATCTCCTTCTGCGCATGCCAAGACGCGTCTGAATGCCAGGCGTTCCCCCTCATGCCCAGAGGTAGAGGATACCTCCTCTCCTCACCAAGAAAATTTACAAAGGTTTAAATAGGATTCGATTCGTTGTACCGAATAATCACACATGCATTAAAAACGCTAAGCTATGCACTGAAACGGAGAGAAAAGTCATGGTCTGCAGAGAATAACGTTCTCTGCCAACCTTTTCAGACCTAACCTAAAAATTAAACTAGTGCATGTGAACCCATGTTCTATTTACGCAGAGAGCGTCCAAAACCACCACACTTGGACAGTTTCATTCACACGATGTAGGCGTTTTAGAAGATGTCAGGTTCTTCAAAGGACGTGGAAATATCACGTTACATCCTGTCATTTTTAAAGACCAAAACCTGAAAAACCTTGGGTTGATGAAAACACATCTATAAACGATAATCAAAGAACGAAACGTTAATTTGATAGTAAAACGCACATTTAATTATGACTGCAGGTTGTATAAGCATTTTAATAGATTTATCACTAAACCTAATATTCTGTACAACACACGAAAAAAGGCTACCCGTTTGTACTTGGAATGTGAAATAAACATATCTGATGATTACCCCTTTCAATTTGACTATAATGAAAACAAATAAATAAATAGAAAAATAATTTAATGTGCGTTGCTCGAGCGCATTAGTCGCGCCAAAGAATTCCACAGCAAACATCTTTAGCAAACCCAGCCTGAAAATAGATTTTAAAGTTAATGTTCTCCTAAAGTACAAGTCCAGTGACAAGATAGGCCTATTATTTCCTCCTACAACAGGTGTATTCGGCCATTTTAGTCCTCTATTAGAATATGGTCCCTGCACTCATTGCAGAGCTGTGATGAGGTTGTATTAAGGTACTGGGCTGTAGATGTGTAACCGTATTCGTGGATGAGTACCATGAATAGTTTGTCAAGAACGATGGGGCAGTGGTGTTTGGTGGTCCCGTGGGCTGCTCTGAAACTGTGTCCCCGTCGTTCGGTGTCTGGTTCGGAGGGAAATCCCAACCTGCCTGTGGTGGAGGAGTGCTAGATGGAGAGTCACAGGAAGCAACCTGCTGGTCTGCAGGAATCTCGCCGTTTTTCCACAACTTTTTGAATTTGGAGCGTCGGTTCTGAAACCATATCTTCACCTGTGGATATTCAAAACAACGCGCAAATCTTAGACATTTGCAATACAATTCTAAAACAACTTTTGGACACAGGTCTACTTAAAAATAAAAACTACAAAAAGACAGTCTACACATTTCATAGCAACATCATGCACAGAAGAATCCGCGTTTTGACCTGGGTCTGCGTGAGGCCCAAAGACGCCGCCAGTTCGGCGCGTTCTGGGAGAGCGAGATACTGGGTCTTCTGGAATCTGCGCTGGAGAGCCGCCAGCTGAAAACTGGAGTAGATGGTTCGCGGTTTCCGGACTTTCTTTGGCTTTCCATTCACCATGCGCACCTCCGGTTCACTCTCTTCCTTCTCTATCAAAATGAACCACAAAAATGTCATTATAAAAATTTAAGAAGACAATGTAAAAGAAAACGACGCTGAGGTGGTCTTACCCGGTTCGGTTGGTGTGGGTGAAGAACTGGCTCCATACGTTCCATAAGCGCCGTACGAAGAAGCATAGCCTAAATCGTAAGATTTTGGGCTGTAGTGAACATTCCCCACTGTACCAGGATGATAGGAATAAGATGCCAGTTGTGCGTACGCCGTCCCTGCGCAGTGTCCTGTCTGTGAACTACTGTAGAAGCTGCTGTCGGTCACAGTTGACACCGGCAGTGTTGGGGAATCCTGCGACTTGTGAACGGTACTGAAGCTGCTCGAGGTAATATGGTTTGTATGCATATCCGAGCCAAGGCTATCCAGAACAGCGGTCATTTTGCAGGGAAAAGTAAACTGAATTAACTTACCGTGACCACTTGAAATTTTCAAATTCTGCAGGCTACCTCTAACAATTGACTCAAGAATCACAAAACTTATAGAGGTAGTTCGTTTTGCCTTAAGTCACATATCCATAGTTGATAGAGGGTTTGAGCTCCGCGGCGGTCTCTGCCTTGGAGATGCTGACGGGCGGGCCATATACTGGGCGTCATGTGGTAAAGCGAACCAATCGCTTCGCAGGCAGTACTGCCAGCTGAAGGAAGACTTTTGACAAGTCGAAATAACAAAATATCTTGCAGACCTGGTCTTAAAGGTCTTTTCTTTACAAAGAATAACGATTCATCTGATAAATAATTTCAAAAAGCCTAAAACAATTTCAAAAAGAGACAGGAAATAGGAAATGAAAGAGACAGGACTATATCTTTTTTTTCAGATGTAAACAAACCCTTCAATGTACAGGTGGTTTTGCTTCCTCAAAGTGTTAAAGACAAAGAATCACGTTCTTTGCATTTTTTGCGACGCTAATTTATGATTCAAGTTTTTTGTTTAATAGGCAACCTTGTCTAAACTGTTAACCTGGCAAGTGGAGCAGTGCGCATGTAAATTAGGCCTACTCGATCAATGGCCTACATTTAGACATGCTAATGGTGTAAAAGTATCGAATGAAGCTTACAGTCTTGATTAAAGGGATATATTTCCCCATTGTTGAGCAGCAGGGTTTAACTGGAATGCCATCTATCGTTGAAATGTTGTCAGTGTATCTTACGGAAGCAGTCTGCATTCCACTGACTAATCACAGACGGCGCCAGTCTACTCACACCCACAGGTGCGCAAAACAGCAATTATTGCCCGGTAAACACCAGGGATAAAGCGCGGAACCAGCCCTATATGATGCTCTGTCGCGCCAAACGCCTCGTACATAGACCTACATAGAAAACTACCTCAGTCACGAGAACTGGCAATTTACTAAGTATTCTGTCAACTCAACAAACTTTGTGGCCTAAGCTTTGCCAGCTGTAATCCCCAGGTGACTTGTCTCTGCTGTGGTGCGATTTAAAACAGGATTTTGTTAGATTTTTAGAACATTTTAAATTCAAATTATTAGCTATAGGCTATGATAGCATATTGCCTGTAAAATTGCTAATAAAATCGTATAAGTGCCGTCACTCGATTTGATTAGATATTGTATCCTGAAGGATGAAGAATTGGATCAAAATTGTCATTATTAGTATGCTGCTATATATAAAATTACTGTATACTGTCATATCGATATTCAAAACAGATTTTCATAATTGAAGTGAGTCAGTCTGTCTGTGGCGTTTTCTGCTTTGGTCAGGTGTGCAGGTGACAAGAGGGGACCTCTGGCGCCCTCTTGCGTCTTTAAATGTAAAATGGCCTTTTTAGTGAGTACGCGAATTTAAACTATAGTTATTAATATTATTATTATTGTTACTACCTTTTTTTAAAAAAAAATCTTTCTTAACTGCTAAAAAATTTATATTTTATTTATTTGCATTATTTAACAGACACCAAACAATATCCAAGTATCCAGTGACAAGAAGATATATGAAATGCGATACATTTTAGAAGATAACAAAAGGTGTTGTAAGATTGTGGGTGAATGCAATAACACAAAAGGAAACAGACCTGTATATTTTAATTGTAGCTGATGCAGTTTGTACACATAATAGAATTACATCTTGTGATATTTAGCGAATTTATGTAGCCTATTATAAAATGAATATGAACTTTTATTTAGATAAAAAGTATACATTTTATTTCACAACTGTTTAGCTCTTGCAACCGAACTGCGTTAAACACGAGATGGCAGTGTTTCCTTAAATACTAATTCAGGCAAAGGTGTTTATACGCATGCGTCAGAGGAAAGATGTCATATAAGAATATTTATAAACAGGAATTGTTTAGAATAAGCAACACGTCAAATACAAATATCAACTAAACTATTGTTCAACAACAAATAGGACCACACTATTCACAAAGGCTGGAACATAAATTTCACAGGCCTACTATTTTTACCAAATCAAATACAGAACAGAATTCTCTTTAATGACCAATAGAGAGGTCAATTAACAAAAACCAGAGTCCATCTTTGCTCCTACAATTAGATACACCTGGCTTTCATCAACATGAATGTCAGCTTTCTTTAGAGAGGACCAAATCAGCAGTAGATAAAAGTTTAGATGTACGCTGAATGTGCAATCTTTACATTGTTTATAATTTTACTGTGTTCTCATCTGTTCAGTACTGTAATCGTTTGTTCAGCGTTTGTTGAACTTTGTTTGATGTTCTTTCCCATAAAATAAGTTTGCGATTAATCATTTCCGGTTACATTCAGACTTAATGCAGAATATTAAATACAATGCCCTATATACTTACTTCAAATATTACAAAAATATGACGCATAAGCTTTCCAGCTATCAAAATTACTCTCTAAATGGGTTGCTACATAAGCATGAATTTTTGTGCTACCCTGGGTGAGTGTTTCTTAGTCATCATCCTCATTCACATTGTCTCAAAGACTGTGAATTTCCTGTGGGTGTGTGCTTTGTGCTCTGAGGAAAGACCCGACAGCCAATATTACTAAACAAATTCATTTGTGGATTCATAATCCCGATTTCCGGTGCTTGTTGGTTTAAAGGTGGGATTCCTGGATCCCAAATCCTGGATTTGCTGCAGAAAGAAAAATATTCACTTTCTTATGGCTTTGAAGAAGGGAATGTGTTGTGCCAGAGGGTTTAATATGGTGGCATAAAGTAAAAAGAAATAAACAAACAGTAATATTTGCTTTTGAGGGTAACATTCCAACATTTCTCGCCCCAACTCCAATCCTTTTTTTTTCTCCGTGATGTGACCTGCACACCTGTCAGTTGTGCTTTCGTGAATATCCCTTCCAGATGAAGTTGATAGATCTGCTCCTCTCATGTTCTCAGTTGAATAGAATTTCAAAGCAATAGAGGTCTCTGTCTCTCTTGATGTATTCCATCAGTGTTGCAGCTAAGAGGTTTAAAGATACGCTTGATGTTGATATAAGAAGAATGTCCTTGATGGTCAAATCAGACAGTCTTTAAACACATTGCACAAACACATATATGCTTTTGAATTATGAAAAACTAGCCAATATTATTGTAGATTTTTTAAAGTAAGTGTGTAGGCCAACATGTTGTTTTGGGACAGCATGTACAACCATTTTTGAAAATCACTGGTAAACAGCCAAAGTTTCACAGGTCTGTTGCGTAAAATGTTCATTGTTTTTGATGAACTGTCATCAGCAGCTCAAATGCATTCTGAGAACAGAACAGAACAAGACGACCTGTAGGAGCATGTGAAAAAGAGAGCTGGAGGGCTGGGAGGAATCCAGGGGTGGTGAGGTGTGTTTGAAGATTAGGAGGGGCTGTGCGGGTGGGGCACCCATGTGTGTGTGTGTGTGTGTGTGTGGTTCAGATATTCCCTACATTAACAAAATGTCCCCACAAGATAGTAATACTAGAATTTTCTGATCTTGTGGGGATATTTTTTGGTTTCCATGAGAAAAACAACTTATAAATCATACTAAATTATGTTTTGTTTTTTATGTAAAAATGCAAAATGTTTCCTGTGAGGGTTGTTTTTAGGGATAGGTTTACAGGATAGAATACACAGTTTGTACAGTTTAAAAGGCATTATGTCTATGTAAAGTTTTTAAATCAATGGTCAAACCTTTACTTTTGTTGCAAAAATTTTTTTTTTCAAATAAATGCTGTTCTATTGAACTTTATACATCAAAGAATTAAAAAAAAATTATATTACAATTTCTACAAAATGTTGAACAGAATAACTGTTTTTAACAATGATATATAAGAAATGTTTCTTGAGCACCAAATCAGCATATTAGAATGATTAGAATGACTCGTCCTTCGGATGAGACGTTAAACCGAAGTCCTGACTCTCTGTGGTCATTAAAAATCCCTGGATGTCCTTCGAAAAGAGTAGGGGTGTAACCCCTGCATTCTGGCCTAATTTGCCCTTTGGCCTCTGTCTATCATGGCCTCCTAAACATCCCCATATACTGATTGGCTTAATCGCTCTGTCTCCTCTCCACCAATCAGCTGGTGTGTGGTGGGCGTTCCGGTGCAACATGGCTGCCGTCGCATCATCCAGGTGGATGCTGCACATTGGTGGTGGTTGAGGAGATTCTCCCTTTCATATGTAAAGCGCTTTGAGTACCCAGAAAAGCACTATATAAATGTAACTAATTATTATTATTATTATTATTATTATTCCTGAAGGATCATGTGACACTGAAGACTGGAGTAATGATGCTGAAAATTTGTCAATAAATTACATTTTAAAATATGTAAAAATAAATAAATAATTTAACTGTCAAAATTTCACAATATTACACAATATTGATTGATTGATTGATCAAATAAATGCAGCCTTGAGCATAAGAGACTTCTTTAAAAAATTTGCTCTGTTTATTTAAATAAAATAAGCTGAAACATCTTTACTTAATTGTCTTTTGCACTTAATTATGTTAAAATTAAATATGTAAAATGTTAAGTTAACTTAAACCATTTGTGTTTACTGGACTACATGAATCATTTCTGCTGCATTGAATGAAACTGGGTTGTGGATTTTTAGTTCCCATCATGCTTTGCATAGAGATAGGTCAGGAGAGTAAATGTTAAGTGCTGTTTAATGTGTTTTTTAGTAAAGAAAAAGGCTTGTTAGTGTTTAATGTTCAGTTATTCTGGACATTTAAAACAGTTTCTATGTTGAAATTTTCGTGGTTACCACTGTGCTGAAGAGTAGAGCTTGTTGTTATTTTGTGGGTGGCGAAATTAAACTATCATGCATGTTGCTTTACTCATTGAGCCATAGCTTTGCATTTTCATGGAAATGTTTTGCTTAATTTTATTAAGTTTACTCAACAAATTCTTTTTCTGACACAAGAACCTAAATTGATGTTTGTTTAACAAATTATTATTTGTTTAAATGGACTTGTCTTGTTGTATGAACCTAACTTAATTGTGTGGAAAAGTTTTCCTTAATTCAGTTATGTTCAATGAACAATCAATTATTTTTGATTGAACCCCAAACTTCATTGTATACATTATGGGGACCAGTCAACAATCCATGTGAAGAGCATGAGTTAATAGACAAACTAAATAATGTCTTAAATGCAAATCTAAAAATGCAAAAACGTTTGTGCGAGCATGATATGTGTGAGATATAACACTACAGGTACAACAGGGGAAAGAGACACTGTTGGATTTGAACAGGAAATATCTCTGTTTGTCTTATGATGAATAGTGAGAAAGTATGTGGGGCTCAGTAAAGGAATTTCATAAAAACACAACATTAAAGCATATTTTGAGTGATTCAAATTGTTATGAAGTTCTCCACAATCCAGGAAGCCTGCTGTGCTTGATCTGCTTTTCTGGGGATATGTTTATGTACTTTCTTTAAACATTTTCTTTACACTTGCAAAGCTCACACAAATTTTGAAGAAGAAGGTCGGCAATAGAAATATGATGAGCAACACAAATTAATGTGCCACACTCATATGGAAGCAGTGCCACGCTCTTAGAAAAAAAGGTGATATTACGCTGTAGCCACATTGGACTAGCTGTTTGGAAAATGAATGGATGGATGATTCAGCAGCAGGTGCCATCTTCTGGTGAGACACGGGAATTCGATTGGCACAACCCTTAAAGTGCATTATGGGTATTCCCTAGCTGTTGAGTGTACATCAGTTGGACCATAGAAACGTATACGTAGATGCCACATTCAACCATTCCAGACACTTTGGCGCACACGCCATCTTGGAACGGTCAGCGTGTCATCACTTGCAGAACCTGATTTCACCAAGTACAACATGTTCCTGGATCACGGTCTTTGTTGATCCTGGAACAACGTTCCATTTAACCTATCAGATTTGAGGGACACGTTTACAGTTTATGTCAAGTTTAGGCTTACAACTTGGTTTAGGTGCTTCTACATCAGTGTTATTCACCTATATCCCTCTGAATTTATGGGTAGGATTAGGTGTAGGTTTAGGGGTAGGGATAGGGTTAGGATTAAATTTTCAGACAGGATTGTTGTTCCGGGATCAACAAAATATGTTGACCGAGGAATATGTCTATCTCGGCAAAATCGGTCATGCTCACAGACCAGTGTTTTTGACCGTTCCAATATGGCGGATGGCTAGCGGCTCATAGAAACAGCCATTAATGAGGCATCTATGTTAATATATCTATGTGTATACACTCGATATTGCGGTGCGTTTTGGGATTGAATGAGTGCACTCAATAATGACCACTATGGTTTTGGACACCATTACAAATGGCTGTCCCCTCAAATAGTGCCCTATTTAAGGGTATAGGGGGCGATTTTGGACATAGCCGAAGTTTGTTTTCTTTTCATTTTGGGAATTCCGTACGAAACAGCTTGCCAATGCGATCTTCCCAGAAAAGTTCGCTTTGTCTGGTAAACACCTTCGAACAACCATTGGTCCGTGGTGATTACGTAATAGGTGGGTGTGATCTGAGGCTCCTCCTTCTTTGACATGGAAATCATCTCAGGTTCCTGTTCAGTCCCTCGAGGTCGGACGTCGACTTTTAACCAAAGCACTTGTGTATCTGACTGTGTATAACGAGAGAGGCAAGTAGAAACAGAGAAAAGCTGGAGTAGTACCTATGTAAGTGTAATTCCTCAGGGTAATAAAATAAGTATACACACTTGAACAAAAGCTCTTACAGATGTGTTCTGTATTGCTGACATCTATAACACCCATACACTCACACAAGGGCAAAAAAATAGGCCTACCTTTTGTTTTAATCCTCTTATTTTTAGTATGTACAACACCATACAGCAAATATTCTTGCTAACTAAAGTTAGGTCATTCATTACAACCACTGTAATGGTTTTTTAAGGTAACCGTTGCAGTCTTGTCACTACAGGTTAAATTACATACCTTGGTTTCTGTTCATGGAAGAAGGCTGTTATTTATGGGATAAATAACATCCTTAAGCAGACTTTACTTTTTCATGTCTTCAGGGAGTAGAGGGAGAGACAGAGAATAACATTCTCCCTATAAAATCTCCTAAAATCTTCATGAAAGGAGGGCAAGGGTAACTGCAGTAGCATATTATTAGAGAAATTAAATAAAGAAGAGAGAAGGGCGAGGAATTGTGTAAGGGGTCCTGGGAAGAGTTCATGTCCTGTCGAGATACTACAAGGGGAGATGTTTTTTTTTGATAGGTCTAAAGGTGATTTTTTAGTAAATCTCAACATATATTTTGTACAAGAGTAACATCAGAAACTACAATCACAACATATATTTAGAGAGGTTAAAATGCAGCAATTTTATAATATTACTGTGCAAACAGTACTTATACAGTACACATAAATCCATAACACATGTTCCAAAGCCAGTCCAAACAGGTTATGGTTTTAAAACCCATTTAATTTTTCCATGAGTTGTGATTGGCTAAGGCTAGGCAGGAGGTTGTGATTGGTTTAGCACTTTCCTGTCCTTAATGATGATGGTGTGCATGTGTCTTCTGTAACTTTGGGTGTGTAGTATTCTCTATGGAAACAAAGCAATTTAATTGCAAATAAAATACCATCTTTCAGCTTCATCCTCGCCGGAGGTCAAACACTCATGTTATGAAGTGTTTTATACAGTGAGTTGGTGTGAATCAATGTGAGTATGTCCCAATCGTCTCCTTCATCCTCTTCCTCATCTCCACTCCCTCTTCTCCCTCCCTCCCTCTCTATTTCTTTATAACAGTGGTTTATAAACCCTCTGGGTGTGGTTCAGGCATTCGGAGCTTAGATAGTAAAAGTTTGTCAGTGCATCTGTTTATGATTACAGAGCTTGGGGTGAGATTTAATTTACAGTTATATACACACACAGGAAAATTGCTATACAAATAAACATTTAAAGTTTAGTTCACCCAAAAATGAAATTTCTGTCATCAGTTACTCACTGTCATGTCCCTACAAATCCAAAAAAGTTTTGTTCAACTTCGAAAATATATTTTTACTGAAACTTGAGAGATTTCTGTTCTGCTGTTGAAAGTTCATTACACCAAAATGTGATGCTTCAAAAGACATTATAAAAGTAATCCTTATGAATCATGCAGTTTAATCCAAGTCTTCTGAAGAGACACATCTTTTATTCACAATATAAACATTCATCAACACACATATAGAGTATATTCAAATAAGCTCAAACATGCTTGCTTGACGTGCGCAAGTCAAGTAGTTGAGCTGCTGCTGACCATATTTGATTTGCTCTGTCGATCAATGGAGGGACAATAATCTCTCAGGTTTCATAAAAATATCTTCATTTGTGTTTTGAAGATGAACGAGTCTTCTGGGTTTGGAATGACATGAAGGTGAGTATAACTGATGACAGAATATTCATTTTTCGGTAAGCCATCCTTTTAATATATTTCTTGGTATGTGTTAGATGGTTGTTACATCTTGGACACTGAATGTATTTCATCTTAATGCACTTTGTTATCTTTCACGTTATTCAGTTATTTTATTTAATAACCCAAAGAGAAATGATGTCTGCTGGATGTCTGGAAAACATGTAGGCTAATTTCTGAACAGCATAAAATAAATATTTTACAGTGCCGTAGTTACATTGTAATTACTCAAATAGGTACTGAGTACTATTAATTAACTACATGTACTTACTATAGAGTTACAGTTAGGGTTTGGTTTAGGGTTAGTTACTTGTAATTATGCATACCTTACTGTTATTACTATAGTAATTACATGTAGTAACGTGTAACTACAGCACTGTAAAATAAAGTGTTACCAAATGTATTTCTACAAATTGTTCTAATTGTTCTTTAGAACAATTATTCAGCTGACAAAGTTATAGATCTTTAACAGGTTTTATTGTTCCAGATTTCAAATTTTGTTCATCCTGAATGAGCCAAGCAACTGCCATTGAGATAAATGGAAATGTTAATAGATACAGTTACAAGAAAAAGTATGTGAACCACTTGCAGAATCTGTGAAAATGTTAATAATTTTAACAAAATAAGGGAGATAATTTCGTACTGTCCTGAGTAAGATATTTTACATAAAAGGTGTTTACATATAATCCATAAGACAAAAAAAAATAGCTGAATTTATTAAAATAACCCCATTCATAAGTGAACCACTGATTCCTAATAAAGGTTCAAACATTCACTGATGGTACAGAAAAAAACATGATGCATTAATAGATGGGGGTGAAAACATTTGGAATTTGAGGATCAAGGTAAATTGTATTTGAAGTGAAGTGAAGTGACATGTGGCCAAGTATGGTGACCCATACTCGGAATTTGTGCTCTGCATTTAACCCATCCAAGTGCACACACACAGCAGTGAACACACACACCGTGAACACACACCCGGAGCAGTGGGCAGCCATTGCTGCGGCGCCCGGGGAGCAGTTGGGGGTACGGTGCCTTGCTCAAGGGTCTCACCTCAGTCGTGGTATTGAGGGTGGGGAGAGCGCTGGACATTCACTCCCCTCACCGACAATCCCTGCCAGACCTGAGATTCGAACCCATGACCTTTGGGTTACAAGTCCAACTCTCTATCCATTAGGCCACGACTGCCCCCCAACTGTATCTATTTAATTTGTCTTCCGGGAAACATGCAAGTATCTTCTGTTGCTTCCGAAGAGCAGTACTAAATAAAAAAATTCAAAAATGGGTCATTTTAATAAATTCAGCTATTTTTTTGTCTTATGGATTATATGTAAACATCTTTTATGTAAAATATCTTACTCAGTACAGTACTAAATAAAAAATAACCAGCATTTTGTATTATCTCCCTTATTTTGTTAAATTTATTAACATTTTCAGATTCTGCAAGTGGTTCACATACTTTTTCTTGCAACTGTAGCTTTCTCCAGGCAGACCTGGTTAGTCACAAACTCTTTACAAACCTTTATCCTGAGCAAAATGTAATGTGTTTAAGAATCTTCCAAAAAGAATCAGGCTCTAGTGTGCACCTTATTTTTAATGTAAGAGCGAGCGCGGCCATTTGAAAATTGAATGTGTCAGGCCTCCAGTGGCATCAGCTTACAGTTATTTTTATCTGTACAAAACAGCTTGTTATGCTGCTTGATATTGCAACCTAGTATTTCTTACCATATTATTTAATGTATTGTCATAATTATAAACACACTGGTATGTAGCGCAAATAATTTTAGTTATTCACTTTATTCTTCTTCTAGTTATTTACATTTAGTAGATAATGAATTTGATGTCCCGCACATATACTTCTGCGTTGCAAGTAGATATTAAACTAAAACATCTATTAAATCTACTACTAAATACTAACAATATATAGGCTACTGTAAGTCAAGTCCAAAAAATTATTTCATCTGAATACACAGCTAAGTTTGAATGACTTTCAGTTGAGAATATCTATATTTTTGTTTTTTAAATGCTTGTGAATTGTAATCGTTGTGATCCAATTATTATTATTATTATTATTTAAAAAAAAAAAAGACTTTTGTATATCTAGAGAATGGGTATTACACTGTGAAGTTGGTGAAGGTCTTTAGATTCTCACAGTAAATAACTTTATCAGTCTGTAGTGGAATCACATGATCATTAATTGTGGCTAACCCACAGGAATGCACTGTAAACTCACATCACCTGACCCTGAAAAGAGAGCAAAAGATGAAGTGTGAAAGAAAGGGTGAGAAAGATGCACATGTAAAACGGTCTGAAAGTGAGCAAGTAAGTATGTTTGTCTCCCTATTCATTTTTAAAGCCAGGTCATGTCCTTTAAGACCCAAAATAGCGAGAGCTTCCAGAGTTTATTAGCTGCAACTTTGAAACAAATATCTCCCTTTGTGCTGTTAATGCAATAGCAATGCATCTAAGTTGAATTTAGGAGAGGCTGAAAATAAGCATGAAATTAATACCAGGTGTGTGTGTGTGTGTGTGTGTGAGAGAGAGATAGGGAAATAGAAAACGAGACAGAGGGAATTAAAATCACTGAAATATGTACACAAATCAATAACAATTCTCCTGTCATTTTTGAGAAATATCAGACTATCATGTGGCACCAGGAGTTCAGTTATCGTGTCTCTGATGGGACGTCTGCCTAAATCTAATTATGTTCTTCTTAAGGTAAAATGACTTAACTTAATGAAGTGCCCTTCATGAGTCCACATTAGTGAAGCTGACCAGTCTCTGAACCTTTTCTTCAAATGTTCATTGGTAAATGAGCTGCCCTTAAAAAGATCATAATCCAAAATAGATTTTACTCCTTCTTTTGTTCCTTCTCAAATCTAACTAGAAATGAAGAAAACAGATCATTTCTCTGATGTCCCTATTCAAAAAGAGGAAAAATGCAAATATTTCAAAGAAATGGTTACACTGTAAAAAGTGGAAATATGTTTGAGCAATTATTTTTGACATTACCATACGAAGCAAAGATTTTAGGTTAGTCAATTTTCTTTCCTTGCAGAAGATCTCGTCTTGAGGAAACAAATTGACAACTTTCTAGATCCATTTCCTCAGTACTGCATCCGAGGAGGAAAAATTAGTAGTAACTTGTGTGTGTGTGGTTTAGGTATTCCCTATGTTGTGGGGACAAAATATCCTCACAAGGATGTCAATACCAGAAATCTTTCACCTTGTAGGGACATTTTTGCTCCCCAGGAGGAAAACAGCTTATGAATCATATTAAATGTTGTTTTATAAAAATGTAAAAATGCAGAAAGTTTTCTGTGATGGGTAGGTTTAGGGGTAAGGTTTAGGGATAGAATATACAGTTTGTACAGTATAAAAATAATTATGTCTATGGAAAATCCCCATTAAACATGGAAGCCCAACATGTGTGTGTGTGATTGCGTGAAAGAGACGCAACAAATGCAATCTGCTTGTACTTGCCCTTAAAGGACACAGGGCTGAATACTGGCAGCTATGTGTGCCCTGAGGTTGCATCTTGTGTGCGTGTGTTTGTGTGTGTTGAAACTTTTTGTTTGGTTCAGCTGTGGAGAAAACCGGTTCGACGATTTCCACCTTACAGACGCCTGTGGGGCTCATTTTCCTTCCACCAGAGAAAAGGAGGTAAAATGAATGACAAAGCTTATACACTAACACATTGTTTTGAAAAAGACCAATACAAATGTGAGGAAAACTGGCAAAGTCACATTCTTGTTTTATTTCTCTTTTCCTCTCTTCCTCCCTCTCTATCCCCCCTCTCTTTTCCACACCAAACATGAACATAAAGAATGCACTGTGAAATTGGCATGGAGAAAATGAATAGGGTACAGTATAGGCAGACAGTAGCAGATAGTGTGGAACATAAAAAACAGCATATGTTCACACATTGTATTCAGGTTTATAACAGTAAAAAAATTCCAACCAATGTAATGACAGAGGGAGTTCTAGACCCACCCAGTATCTGCAGTTGAAATTTCTGTGTGAAACCATCATCGCACGTGCTCATGGCCGTTCCTCCTCTGACTACCAGTCATGTTTCCCAACCTTGCTCTTTTTTTCCACTAAAGTTTTATTTTTAACAACAATGGTTTAATGGCTGCTTGGACTCAACAAAAACAACTGGAAGGAAGTCTTGGCTTTTGAGCAGAGGGAAGAGGACAGGGAATAGCTGAGGACGACAGCAATGTGTGTGTCAGACATCTGAAAAGTAGAGATGCACACACACAAACACAGTCACTTGCTTAGACACTAACCTTTTTACATGGTTAAAAAATAGCAGTCTCACAGGCCAGTGCTACACAATAATTAATTCCCCACTATAGCGGGACACTTTTTGCTTGATTTGTTTCATTGTAACATTTGGCAACTAAAGCTTTCCATCTGCCAAACAAATGGCAGTAATGGGTTTTGCGTGCAATAGTTGTGCACTTTAAGACTTAATGAACTTATACTTTAAGAAACTTGTGCGAAGTAACTCCTAAAAATATCCAGTGTTCCAGAGTGCACTCAGCCAAACTGTACTAAAAAGGCACAGCAATCTTATTCACACACCAAATATGCATTCTGGGTACAAGTTCTTACAGTATTGTTTCCTGTTGCCATGGCATTATTCTGTTTTCCACCTCACTCCCTCTGTGTGTGTGTTTAGCCATGTCTCCCAGCAGGATTTGGTTTGCTTTTGTTTGCTCAGGCAGAAACAGCCACAAATCTGTGGTGTACAGTAAAAATAATTATTATAGCATTTACAGTTTTTGTCTGAATATCTATTTTTCTCTTTCCCTCAACCACGCCTAAATCCCACATCAGGTTCAACAAGCTTATCATAATTTCTTACAGTCACTGCATACATATAAATGAACATAATCTAGAAAATGTTTTACATTTTGGTCTCAACAAAGCACGGTGAATATGATTAATGGTTAAATAATTAACAAGCAAAAATGTTGTGACAGTCATATCAGCCTGTCCAAGTTTGCAGAGCATTTTCTCAGAAAACAGACAAAGATAAAAAAATAAACAAAAAATTGCTGTACAATTTTGAGGTAACATTTAGTAACATTATTCTTAAACCTCCTAATATACTGTTGAATTAACATGTATATAAATGTCAATAATTGGACCCTAATTGATCAGGCTTAATGGTCACCCGAGTCAAACTGCTTTACTTGCTATTTCCAAAGTGCTTATGTCAGCCAGAGCATCTACACTAAACCAGTATGATTTCTCAGGTGTATTCAGTACTGATCTCAAAGATGGGCTTGAATTTGTGTTTTACTAGTTTACACTGGAGTCCCACAGGGTTCAGCGTTTAGCCCTTTACTGTTTTACTGTTCCCTGGGGCCGGTTGCAGTCTTACAAGTTAGTAATCAACTTTTTTTCTTTAAGACTGTTCATAAATTTTTTAAATCAGTTACATAAAAACTTAGATTGGTCTAATTTAATACCGAAAAGTAAGACTGATTACCCCTAACTAACTGTTAGTTGGTCATACTAGTTCTTAAGACACAGTCTTAACATAATGGCTATGTTTATGCAACTGGCCCCTGGTGTTCTTTACCAGATACCTTGGTACTGTCATTCAACTGCTTGAACTCTAATCACAATGCCTGATGACTCAACTGAAAACATCATTTCCTCCATCTGGCTCCATATCGGCAAAATAAGATCTTTGCATACTCTAGTCTAAATAAATCTGAAAATAAGAAAAATAACATTTTAACTTAATGCTTTTGCCACGTCTTTGCCACGTTCATTTGTCAAAAAAGGTATACATATTTAAAAACCTACAAACAATAGCGACAAGTGAAGTACACTTTCGCTTACACAGTACATTCATACATACAATATTGTCCTTTTCTGTTGTGACTATAACATGGCCTTGAGTGCCTCGTTGCTTTTATAAAACAGATACTTCATAATAAAAATAGAAAGAACACAAATTTATTAAAATTTCACTAAAACATTATTTTATTATAGCAAATTCATTAAGCACATTCCAGGGCTATATAGGCCCTGCCATGCAAACATTAACAGAACGTTATTCTACAATAATAAAAATAAAAAATGCTGGGTTAAAAACAACCCAAGTTGGGTTGAAAATGGACAAACTCAGCGATTGGGTTGTTTTAACCTAGCAGTTGTGTTAAATGTTTGCCCAACATGCTGGGCAGTTTTATTTAACTCAACTATTGTATAAAAATTACTATATATACCACAAAATAGGTTGGAAATTCATAATCAGACACATAATTACCAGATGCAACAATAATAATCAAAAGGTGAACATTTATTAATAAGCAATATAATAAATGTTTATTGTTTAATTATTATTCATTAAACTTAACAATAAATGTTAAACATATTAATAAATGTTAATTTATTAAACATATTAATAAATAATAAACATACTTTGGGTTAGTCACACAACAGAAGGAGGCAGACAGGTAAGCTGTAACAACAGTTTATTGAAACAGAGGCACGGAACTGAACGGGAATGCAGACTAGTAAGTATAACAGTTTCTGAGATATGATGATGACTTAGCCTGCCTGTAATGGTTATTGTCTCTTTGCAGGTTTGGTGGTGAAGACCAGGAACGAAGATGAAGCAGACAAAGGGCAGAAGACAGATGATGGATGACAGAAGACAAGTAACGGGTATCCAATGAGGCAGGTGAGTAAGCACAGATAAGTTCAGGTAAAGAAGTCTGTAGTGTACGTATAGACGAGACCAGACAAGGGAGTGCAGGTTGTGCGAGTCTTTATAGTGAGTGCTGATGTGGAGGTGCAGGTGCAGTGAATTAGAATTCCGGGGAGAGTGAACGAGTGGGCGGAGCGTTCTGATCTGGTGACGATGGGTTGATGATCGTTTGTGATGGTTGCGACTCCGTGACAGTACCCCCTCTTCCACAGGCGGCTCCTGAAGGCCGGATGGTGTGACGACGGGGCCTACCTCGACCCCTAGGAGCTGGGCGATGGGTGTTCTGTGTGGAATTGGGTGACCGTAATCCTCCCAGTCGATAAGGTATTCTAGCCTTTGGCCCCGCCGCCACAAGTCGAGGATGGCCCGGACCTTGTAGGTGGCTTCCTCGTCAACAAGTTCGGGAGGAGGTACCTCATCGCCACCAGACATAAGAGTGATAGGGTACGTTGACTACCTGGGTGTCCAGAGCCCGGAGACGTGTGAGATGAGTCTATGAGGGGCAGACGATAGGTTGTTGGAGCAGGTTCGGAGTGTGTAGCTTGGGTGATTTACTTGGACTATTGAATGGGGCTGACAATCATGGCTGGGGGAAGAATAGGTTCTGGAGAACTTGTCTGAGGATCAGGTTGGTGGAGGCGTGATAGAGCATCAGTCCTACAGTTCTTTTGTCCAGGTCAATATGAGACAGTGAAATCAAATCTGGTGAAGAATAATGCCATGGGTTCAGTCTTTTGGCTTCACGCAGATTTTTGATTTGATCATTTCCGATGATCTGTGATTACCTCAAATCAGTCATTAGCTCCCTCCAGCCAGTGTCTCCACTCCTCCAGAGCTAGCTTGATGGCTAGGAGCTCACGATTGCCGATGTCGTAGTTTTGCTCCGTCGGGGACAGCTTCTTGGAATAGAAGGCACATGGATGGAGTCGCGGAGGATCACCCTGCCGCAGTGAGAGGACTGCTCCGACCCCAGTGGTAGAGGCATCCACCTCAATGATGAACGGGAGATCAGGATTGGGATGGACCAGGATCGGAGTGACTTGGAAGGCTTCTTGGAGACGATGGAAAGCTTCCAGGGAAGATGGGTTCCAGGACAGAGACTTGGGCTGGCCTTTGAGAAGTGAGGTGAGAGGAGAACTGAGCAGACTGTAATTGTTGATGAACCTTCGGTAAAAGTTGCCAAATCCCAGAAAGCAATGTAGTTCCTTGACGGTAGCTAGTTGGGGCCAGTTCCGGATAGTTTCCACCTTCCTCTGGTCCATCTGGATGCCGTGTTGCTCAATGACATACCCCAGGAAGTGTACGGAGGTGGTATGGAACTCGCACTTCTCCAGCTTGCGATACAGATGGTGTTGGCGTAACTTCTCAAGGACCTGCTTCACGTGTTGGCAATTTTCGGCCAGGTTCCGGGAGTATATGAGGATATCGTCGATGTAGACGATGACGAATCACTGGAGGAACTCCCGGAACACCTCATTCATGTAGCCCTGGAAGACGGAGGGAGAGTTGGACAGGCCATAGGGCATAACCAGGTACTCCTAGTGCCCAGAGGGAGTAACGCAGGCGGTCTTCCACTCATCACCTCGGCGAATGCGAATGAGGTTGTAAGCGCTCCGCAGGTCTAGCTTGGAGAAGATGCGAGCTCCCCGTAGCTGTTCCAATGCCGTTGGGACCAGAGGAAGAGGATAACTGTACTTGACTGTCTGGGAGTTGAGATGACGGTAGTCGATGCACAGCCGCAAGCCTCCGACCTTTTTGGCCATAAAGAAGAAGCTGGAAGTGGCAGGGGATGTGGAAGGTCGAATGAATTGCTGTTGTAGCGCCTCCTGGATGTACTCCTCCATGGCCTTCTGCTCCGGGATGGACAGTGGGTAAACTCTGCCTTTGGGAAGAGTAGCCCCAGATAGCAGGTCGATGGCACAGTCACATGGCCGATGTGGTGGAAGCTGAGTTGCCAACCGCTTGCTGAACACATCCTGGAACGCCCGGTACTCTGGAGGAATCTCCACCTTGGTCTCGGTTTCTGGACTCTCAATGGTGGTTGAATTGAGAGAGAGAGCTGGTGGATCTTGGTTAGAGGAGGTTTGAGGAAGAGGGATGGAAGGTTTGATGACAGATGACAGGCAGTTGTGAAAACATGACTCACTCCATTGAAAGTTCTCTCCAGTGTTTCAGCTGACGAGAGGTTTGTGTTGTGACATCCAAGGGCGTCCCAGGATGATGTCTGCAGTGGATCCTTCCAGCACAATGAACGTGATCTTTGTGTGCGGGCAGCCGATGCGGAGCATCAGTGGGGGGGAAAAGTGATGGATGTGACCACGACCCAGCGGCTCGGATCCTTAATTCTTTGGAGCAGCGTTTTCCTCTTAACATTGAGTTTCTGGAGAAGTTGGTTTGAGATGAAATTCCCCGCTGAGCCGGAGTTGATGAGGGCTTGCGCTGAAACACAGATTCGTAGAGTTAGGATATGTACAGTAGTTCGTCTTAAGGGTGCAATTTGAGGTGGAAGCTGAATAGTACTCACAGCTGGGCGTGGTGGTCAGATTGGGCAGGGAGTGATGATGTGACCTTCTCCCCCACAGTACAGGCATAGCTGGTTGAGAATCCTCCTTTGACACTCCGCATGTGTCAGATAGTCCAACTGCATCGGTTCAGGTGCTGGAAGGGCAACTGATGGTAAGGAGGGCAGAGGATGCAGAGTGGGTTTAGGGAGAAAACAAACTCTTAGACGTTGAGAAATCCTGATGGTCTTTTGAATGAAGTTCTCCAGTCCAATAGCATTGTCATATATCACCATGAGCTGACATACATCGGCGTTGAGCCCTTGACAAAAAGCAGCAAGCAATGCAGTCTCATTCCAGCCACTAGAAGCCGCTGATGTGCGGTACTGAAGAGCGTAGACACTCACAGAATCATTCCCTTGGCGCAGGTTGAACTGATCTTGAAAAGATAACTCAGAGGTAGACTTAGACTTCCTTAAAGTGGCTGAGGAATGAAGAGAGTGATGTTGTGACCTGAGCATTCGATTGCCATAGAGATTGAGAACCAGACAGGAGAGATATGACAAATGCCACCCGGGCTCGATCAGTGGTGAACTGATGAGACTGCATCTCAAAATAGAGTGAACATTGGAGAATGAACCCGTTGCAATCCTCCGCCTCACCGGTGAATGTTGCTGGTCTAGCCATGGGGCTGGCAGAGGTAGCAGGCGAAGCTGCGGGTGCAGATGGCAGGAGGGATTGGCGTACTGCTTGCATGAGGTCGGTGAAAGGATCGGTGGGGCGATCCCCACCAGTTTCCTGGTGCATGCACAACAGAAGGAGGCAGACAGGTAAGTTGTAACAACACAGAGTTTATTGAAGCAGAGGCACGGAACTGAACAGTTTCTGAGATATGATGATGACTTAGCTTGCCGGTAATGGTTATTGTCTCTTTGCAGGTTTGGTGGTGAAGACCAGGAATGAAGATGAAGCAGACGAAGGGCAGAAGACAGATGATGGATGACAGAAGATAGGTAACGGGTATCCAACAAGGCAGGTGAGTAAGCACAGGTAAGTTCAGGTAAAGGAGTCTGTAGTGTACGTATAGACGAGACCAGACAAGGGAGTGCAGGTTGTGCAAGTCTTTATAGTGAGTGCTGATGAGGAGGAGAAGGTGCGGTGAATTAGAATTCCCGGGAGAGTGAACGAGTGGGCGGAGCATGCTGATCTGGTGACGATGGGTTGATGGTCGTTTGTGATGGTTGCGACTCTGTGACGGGGTTCATTTTAAGCAAGCAATACAGTCATTTTTAAACAATTGTTGAGTTAAATAAAACTACCTAGCAGGTTGGGCAAACATTTAACCCAACCACTGGGTTAGAATAACCCATTCACTGGGTTAAAACAACCCAATTGCTTTTTAGAGTGTATGGGTGCTGTGTAGTGATCCGATTAACAATTGTTTCACATAGTTGTTACTGCATAGTCTGTATCCAGGACTGGAACAATCCATTTTACATAAATCATTATAGCACTTGTATAACTGCACTTTTATACATAGAGCACAATAAGTCTTAATATTATTTTATTTAAACTCATCATGCAAAATTAACAAAAATAGGAGAAAGTAATGTAAAGATCGCACTGATCGCAGTAACTGACAAGGGGTTATTGAGGAATTAAGGCTAGTAGAGGGATTACTCATTCTAATTTGTCTCTACTTGTTGAGCCCTGTGTTGAGAAAAATGTGGGAGTGAAAAAAGAAAACGTGAACAGAAATGTGTGTATCCAATGCATAGACAGTATATATAATGACAGTGAAGCTATAAACAATATTTATATATCAGTCTGCAATCATAAATAATACAAATTGATAAAAAGTGTACAATCACTCCTAATTTGATGCTTGGATATGTGGATGTGAGTGTGACTACAGCACACTTGTGAAAAAGATTTAAAACATAATTGAATCCTTGAAATCAGACAGTGAAGAGCTTTAAGGGTTTTTCTGTTGTTTAGGAAATAATAACATCACATGATACACAAATATATTAACAGTTGTGTCCCTCACACACACTGACACACAGAAATGCAGTGTTGGCTCTCACCTTCCCGGGCAAGTAGAAACTGATGGATTATCCCACCTGGCTGAGGGGAAAGACGAGCTTACAGCAGAAGGGCCCGAGAGAGAAAAAAAGAGGTCATGAGGAATGGGTTCTAGAATTGTAAAGAGGACATCAGTCCCCTGTCAATAATCAATGGAGAGGAAAGAGCAATGAGATTCAAATCAATACCAATATGCATCTGCATACATGTCGGCTACTGTATATACATTCCTAAGTAGTACTAAAGCCCTTTAATTCTGCATAAACATAAATGTATTTTTTGTGTAATACTGTAATACAATGTTTTCAATGTGTTTCTTCAGTCTTGTCACCTACTACTGAAAGCTAGAGGTCTCTCTTCCTTAGAAAACGGATTCTGACAAATGTCCATTATAATAAATTGCATCAGTAATAACTTGTCATGGAATCAGCAAGAAAGTGAGTATGGTGGATAACAGTACAGTGAAATGTGTCATGCTTTATCCCTTAGAATCATAAATAAGGCATGTGTGTTTAATATAGGGTGGGAAAGATCAATACTGTCAATGTACAGGAGGGATGTGTGCCATGCAGAACCAAACAGAACATTCTGTTGTGGTTTTAACTCCAAATTCCTAAATATGAAGCGAGGTAGTCAACAGATTTCAATTTGAATTTAAATTTTGGGAAGTAGAATTAAAAATTGAATAATATGCCAAGAAATTATTGAAATTTAGACTATAAATATTAAAATAAAAATAATTATAGGCCTATATTTAAAATATATACAAATTTAAAAACTACACTTAATTTATTAAATATAATGAGACTACAGTTTAACTACTTTTCTTATTTTATGGACCATGGTGGAAGAACAATTAATTTCCCAGAATCAGTGCTATGTAGATTACTTACAGACTGTAGTTGGTTACTGATTCCAAATTACATAACAAAAATTGTAGTTACTAACATAATCCATTATTTTACACAAGGTAATATAATCGGACTACTTTTTGACTACTACCTTTGACCTATCATTTATCACATTGATTTCACATCTAATAACAAGTATTGTTAATTTCTGGAATCTGATTATGTAATCCAGATTACACGTAATCAGTTACTATACCCAGCACAGCACAGAATGCTAAATAACTAATGTAACTTAAATTACTACAAAAATATTTGTCAATATTTATCTGAAAAAAAAAAAAAACTCCATTTGAGTCCATTTGATGCTCTATGGCAAAATTAAAATCTGTTTTGATGGCTGTGTGAATTATTTTGACAGTATTGAACTATCAGGGAATATGAAGTACCAACATCAATCCCCTGGATCCAAATAATAAAACACAGTGCAAGTAGTTTAAGATATCACTTACATCCTTGGACATGACAAAACCTGCATCTGTCAACATATCTCTCCATTAGCAGCCCTAGCCCAACCTCTGAAGACACTCTCTCTGGTCAGAGTGCAGTGTCCCAGGGGTGTCTTCAAAACACTATGTCTAAAAATCTGTTCTATTTACAAATCCAGAATGGTGTACACAAGAAAATGAAAAACTAGGAGGAAATACAGAACAGAGAGGACATTAAACTGATTTAAAGCAACCGGAATGGAGCTGCAACAGCAGATTGAGATTTACGGCTCTGGGATAATTCTGCTCTCCATACAGATTTATTTGCTGCTGCTGTGTAGAAACACCGACCACCAATGTCACTANAAAAAAAAAAAAAGAGAGGAGGAGGAGGAAGAGAGGGAGTGCATACTAAGTGATTGGAGTGCTTACGTTCGAGGGAAGGGGGTGGATAGAGAACCGGAGAAAGGGATGGAGGGGTTGGGAGAAAAGAAGAGGGGTCTGATTGCAGACTTTGATCCAGGCACGCCCAGTGTTTCTGAACACTCCCAGCCTCAGGCATTGCATTTCAACACTCCTGACATCAGAACAGCAAAGTTCACCTGGGTGAAGAACAGAGAGAGATGCTTAGACAAAGTGTGTCCTCATACAGAGGGCGTGGCTGCAAGGCTATGCCAGGTCAATGAATCAGACAACCACTGTGCGTCTATTTGTTTTCGCATGTCTCACCCTAGAGATTCCCTTATAGCCTCAATCACTAGCATGGCAACACTGCAATAATAAATAATTAAAGTTGTTGTGAAATGTAAATTCACCCCATTCTATTATAAATGCGTGTTATTGATCTTATTGTGAATGATTCGTCCATGCATGTTTTTTTGTGACCTTGCAGTTTTAAATAAAAAAAAAAATTCAGGTGAAACAACAGACTTTTTTTTTTTTTTTGGTGAGAGGAGAGTACACAGAGGTTAAATTTCATCCATTTTTAAAGGGTTAGTTCACCCAAAAATGAAAATTATGTCACTAATTACTCACCCTCATGTCATTCCTCACCCATAAGACCTTCGTTCATCTTTGGAACACAAATTAAGATATTTTTGATAAAATCCGATGGCTCAGTGAGGCCTGCATTGTCAGCAATAACACTCCTTTTTTCAATGCCCATAAAGCTACTAAAAACATATTTAAAACAGTTCATGTGACTACAGTGGTTCAACCTTAATATTATAAAGTGAAGATAATACTTTTTGTGTGCCAAAAATAACAAAATAGTGACTTTATTCCACAATATCTAGTGATGGGCGATTTCAAAACACTGCTTCATGAAGCTTCGAAGCTTTACGAATCAGTGGTTCAGAGCACCAGAATCCCATGATTTCAGTAAACGAGGCTTCGTTACATCATAAATGTTTTGAAACTTCAATAGTTCACGTGACTCTGGCAGTTTGATCCGAACCACTGATTAGAAACTTTAAGCTTAATTCGTTAACAAATGTTTCATTCGTTAAGCAGTGTTTTGAAATCACCCATCACTATTGTTGAATAAAGGCGCTATTTTGTTATTTTTGGCACACAAAAAGTATTCTAGTCGCTTTATAATATTAAGGTTGAACCACTGTAGTCACACGTTTTTAGTAGCTTTCTGGGCATTGAAAAAGGGAGTGTTATTGCTGGCGATGCAGGCCTCACTGAGCCATCGGATTTTATCAAAAAATATCTTAATTTGTGTTCCGAAGATGAACGAAGGTCTTACGGGTGTGGAACGACATGAGGGTGAGTAATAAATGACAGAATTTTCATTTTTGGGTAAACTAACCCTTTTTTTAAGTCACCTTAATTGAGTTAAAGCTCCTGTTTATTCTGTAAGTACTGTATAATGCATCTGAAGTGCTATTTGTGAAATTCTGAAGTATTTATTTCAGTATTTGTGTGACCTTTTTTTATGAAGTGATACACTGATAATTATATGTTTGATACTATATATTCAATGACAATATTAACAGATCAATAAATGAGTGACAACTATGTCTCTATTTCAAATGTCAGTTTTTATTAGGCTATTTAACCTTTGTCTTTCATTCTTTTTGTGTACTGC
>RJVU01023003.1:1149058-1167041 GCA_003731715.1 Anabarilius grahami
TTAAACAAGCTCAGTTTTATTCTTATTGTTAGTTACAATGCTTACATTGTTTCAATGCCCCCAATTGTCTAAAACAGATTTGGAACAGTACCTACTAGGCTTTTAGCCAGGTTCAACCAAATCGTGTAAAACACAGGGGGGTCTAATAAACCAGAGATTAGAGGGTGTGATGTCTGTGTTAATTTGCACATCTGAGAATTTATGCTCACAAACACAGACAAAGAGACAAAAAAAGATAAAGGAGTAATGCTTGTGTGGTTTGGTGCTAACAGCAATATTTTAATTTGTAATATTGCTGTAGGGGAGAACGGGTAATGCTTTAACACAAGGATGAGTTGTAAAACCAATTTAACCAATTAGAAATGAGCTACATGGGTGAAATCACTATCATACATGACAATTCTGAGGTATGAAAGTAAAATTTAAAAAATGTCTTATAATAATGTTTTGATTTGCGATCTTGGCTGTAGCCTGTTAAATAACAGAACTGGTATCTTCTAATTCAGCAGGTGTTTGTTTAATTTGATATCATTCAAGTGTATAGGCCCTGCAATTAATCACATAATATTACTATTACATTATTTTATTTTCATTAAATGGCCTATAAAGTAAATTTGATTACTACAGTCATGTCTAACAACAACATGCACTCTTTGTACCTTACACTAGCTTGCACAATTTAGGGTTGTACATTTATAAACAGATAAATTACAAATTAAATTTGCCTAATATAAGCAAAACAATATGATATAGCCTACATATTTTATCAAAACACTTACAGACGTTTAAATGTGCCACAAAATATTAGCTACTATGCGAGGTTTTGATGTAGAAAACTCTCATTCTCTAAGCTACTTACTCACCATGCTTATCATGAGTTGTGTGAAATGAACGACACTCGAAGGAAATCGTTGCTACTTTTTTACGACGTTAAAATCTCTCGAATAACCAAAAGAATGCAGAATAATGTCGAAAAACGAAGCCCGGAGCTGTACTGGCAGGTAGAGGCAAGGCTGAGGGTGGAGACGGGTGGAGGAGGAGAGGAGGGACGTAAGAGATTCCTCCCTTATAGACATCCACAAACCCAGCAGAAGCAGGCTGCAAGTCTCAACTCCAAGGCAAGAACCTGACAGGAACGGAACTCAACATCACAATGGGATCTTACAGGACTTTAACATTACCGCTTCTTAGTTTTTTGGGATGGACGCTGATCTCTGCCTTCAACCTGGACACAGAGAATGTTATCAAGAAAACGGGAGATGCCAACAGCTTGTTCGGTTTCTCCCTGGCCATGCACCGACAACTCCGACCATCTGATAAAAGAATGTAAGCGTTTATTTTATCCTCATTGGAGTCCAGGTATCGTGGCTTTCTTAAGGAGTTTGTTTCACATTTGCAGCAGGTTGAATCCAGGTACTTTGGTTGTAGAACATTTTTGTAATTAGTCGAGCAGTTTTTTGTAATAAACTAATGGTATGTAGCTGGGTATCTTTTTGCAATATACACCATTATATATCCTATGTAGGCTATTTAAGCTTTGCTCATCGTTAATGATCATCCACCCCTCTCCGTACTGTAAAGCTAACATGCCCCAATAGCACCAGTTCAAGTGCATTAGATAAGGTGATCCTTAATGAATTCAATCGAAAATGAAAACAGCATTTACTCACCCTGATGTCGTTTTAAACCCGGATTATATATTTTTTCCCCCTGCAGAACACAAAAGGATAAGTCTTGAATACTATCTACATGCAATTACAATGTTGACTGAAGTGCCAAATCTAAGAACTCGGAAAATCACCGAATTGTATCATAACGTAAGCCATGTGCACTATTTTCCGACAGCAATACGATACTTTTTGTTTAAAGAAAGATGTAAATTTAATATTCACTGATAATCTTGACATCATCCCCCTAGCTCTCCTTCAATCGTCCATGAGAGAAGTAGCAATGTGCGATTAGTGAACGAATGATTCACATGAGTCGAATGTTTTCAGGCCAGGAATGATTTGAACCGAATGAGTCTGACTCACTGACTCTCTAAGATGAAGTTTATTAGTGAATAATGACTTATATTTGAGTTTATTTTTTAAACAAACTTATATGACAGTGAATATGCTATCTATATGCTATAGCACAAATGAGTCGTGTGGACCAGACATTTATGGTAACTATTTGGGATTTTGAGGGTAAGACACCATTATACAAAATTTCTAAAATTTGGAACAACATTAAGGAATAATAAATAATAAAGATATTTCAGAATAACAAGTCCATGAGAAAGACTGAAAAAGCCACAACAACTCAGAGATTTATGTCATTTCAGGGCATAACTTTAACCACTCAACATTACTTAGAATACATAATTTGGTCATTAGAGATGTCTGGTCTCCTTCTCCTTTCTCACTGTGGAGATGTCTGTTCTCCTTCATCCTTTAATTTTCAACCTCTTTGACCTCAAGCTCTGCGAGGATTAGATTGTAGGTGGGATCTTTAGCACGTAAGGTGATTTGAGACACACAGACTTTAGAAAGTGCTTCTAGAACACATCGTATTGAACTTTCAGCCACGACAGTTTGATATTGTTCTTGTGGTTCACTAAAAACACACCCGTGTTGCCTTGGCAGCACCAGACACGCATTGTAAGTTTCAAGCCTAACACACAAGTGAAAGAATGCGTGCAGAAGCCTGTAACTCATTCCTGAAACTCACTACTGCCATCAACCCTGGCAGCACAGGAGACAGACTGCCAGATTGACCTCATGTTTATCCTGCAGAGAGTGAGTCCTCCAGTTATGCAAGTGACTGATGTTGAGCTTTAGTGTAACTGCTTAGAACATTGATGTGTGAGATGGACATTTACATTTGGTTATTTAGCAGATGCTTTATCCAAAGCAGCAAACGAGGAACACCACAATCTGTTTATCATACAAGAGCCAAAGCTACTGCAATGCCAAGTTTGATGAGTAAGCAAGACTACCACAGGAACAAAACTGCAGAAAAGCAGATAAAAAGAGAGAACTTGATATATGTATATAGGGAGCACATTATAGTTGTGGTTATATGTCCAGTAAAATTCAAACATCATACTTATGGTGAGCAGAAAAACCGTTAGACAAACTGGAGTTTATTAGCAAATCGTCCATCACTCATTTTAGAGCCTCCTTCAGCTAAATTGTGCAATTTATATAGCAGCATCTGATTGTTATGATGTATTTCAAATATTTCAAACCACACCCAAAGTATGAAAGTCACATTTTTGTGTGTGTGTGTATGTGTGTGCTCTGACTCATGTCCTCGGTGTGTATCTCATGGGCTTGGCAGACTGGCTGGCTGTGTTAGAACACAGCAATTCTGCTTGTTAGTAACACATGCCCTACAGGTGTGTGTATGTGTGAAGGTGATTCATAGTACTGCAGGCCAAGGCAGGGCAGGATGTGTGCTGGGGGCATTTATGTAGCATTCCTTGGCTTGTCATAGCTGGCACGATGGAGCTGCTGTCCTGGTAATAGGCAGTGTGTGTATGTTTGTCTGGCACATTAGCTCTTTTGCCCAAGTGACAAATACAATTTGGGAATGAGGAGTATATATCTGCAAAGTGATTCATTCTTCTTCTGTGTGTGCTCACTACAAAAACACATAATTCTGATAATAACAAGACACTTAGATACCTCACTTCACCTGATTTAGAGGTTTTTATTTTTGGATTGTCTAAATTAATCTAAAGAGTTATACAAATAATAATACTGAAGGGAAAATTCTGTCATTTTGTAATTTCTGTCCTTCTTATTCACTTTCTCTCCTGATGTTCAAACCCATACAGCTTTCATTCTTTGTGAGACACAAAAGGAAGCTGCAAAGGAAGTAGCTTTGAACTACATGATTGTAACTAAAATACTACTTCTCACTGTTATTATACATATTATTTCTCAATGCAGTTTTTTTTCCTTTGAAGTCTCAGTTGTCAAAGATGTGGAATATGGATGTATGGGGATGTATTGAATTGAGTGACCTGGAGTGTCATTTTATTTTCTGTGTTACTCTGTGAAATGATCCTATTGTAACAGAGAATATGTAGAATACAGGGAAACACTAGTGCGCCAAGTGTGCCCAGACTTTAACAGAACTTGGCAGAAAGTATGTTTAAGATCTAAGCTCTCACTGAACCTGAGCCCTTATCTTGGCACTAGTAATTGATTGGTTTTGACTTGCCAGTACTCCACTGAAGCAGTCTGGGCTGGTGGTGCTTTCATAATGGGAGTTGTTTTGTAAGATCTCTTTCTTAACTTTCTTATTTTATTGCAGCACTTTCTTTCTTTTCTTCTTCTTTTTTTGGGAGATTTTCACCAATATCCATCAATTTTACTCATTCAATTGGTAAAATGCATCCTGGACAAGAGTGAAGTATCATTTACTCACCTTCCAATCAACCATTGTGCTAAAAGAAGGGTTTTAAACTGGTTTGTGCAACAATAAAAATAAATAAACACCCAACTGAAAAATTGTGACATGCGCATTCGTATAAACGCATAAGATGTCACAGAAATTGCAGTGACAGATTATGTGAAGCAAGCACATCCAGAGTTCATCTAATGCAGCTATCTACCTAACTAAAATAACAATGAGCACTCAACCTGAAAACCAGTAACACTTTGACATTGTGAGTGAGGTATGTAGTCACAAAATCACATAATGTTGGAATTTGAGACTCTCCTTTTGAAATCCGATCACTAGTGTTCACAGGAGACATGTTTGAAGATGCATGTCCTGGTGTAAACAGAACCGGAGTCTCTGTGGGGGCAGGGGTCTCTTTGTCTTTTTCAACTTTAACAGTTTACTTTGCTCTGTAACATATTTTAAAGGTTTCTTTGGGTATCTAGTGTTTCCTCGACACGTGCGTGAACAATAATAATCAAACTGATTATCTGATTTGGCTTTAACATACAGTATGGTCGAATAATGTAGCCGGCAAAAACACATTTAATATGTACAATAATATGTTGGCCCATATCCCAGAGTGCAGTGGGTCCACTTGGGATGGAAATGGGTTACCTCTTCCTCTTCCTGTGATTCTCTTAGCTTCCTGTGCAGGAGTAGGCATTAAGCGTTGGCTGAATTTGTACGTCAGTAAGAACAGGCAGCTATTGGCCTTATATATTGGGCAGTTGTGGCCTAATGGTTAGAGAGTCAGACTGGTAATCCAAAGGTTGGAGGTTTGTGAGCAAGGCACCTAACCCCCAATCGCTCCCTGGGCGCCACAGCAAAATGGATGCCCACTGCTCCGGGTGTGTGAGTCTGCGGTTTGCAGTGTGTGTGTCTTCACTATTCACTATTCCTAATGTGTGTACACCAACTTGGATGGGTCAAATGCAGAGGACAAATTCTGAGTATGGTTTACTTGGCCTTCACATGTCACTTTCACTTTTTTTCCCCTCACTATTGCATTGCAATAGTCTCAAGTATTATTATCCTACTGTAGTTTGCCCACAGGATGCATCATGCCAACCCCACTGTCATGCTAGTTCCACACCTCTCTGAGAAACTTAAACAGTGCTGCCCACTACAGTGTGCTCATGGGAAATTGGGAATGCAGGTTGAAATTTGATGTGTCATGTCCCGATACCATTCCCACTTTCTCTCCCTCCCTCTTCTTTCTTTTTTCAAATACATGATTTTNTTATGAGTCTGATTTTTAATTTCCAACCTATTTTGGGTTCATTTTAAGCCAGACATATAGTCATTTGTAAACAATTGTTGGGTTAAATAAAACTACCAGGTTGGGCAAACATTTAACCCAACTGCTGGGTCAAAACAACCCAATCGCTGGGTTTGTCCATTTTCAACCTAACTTGGGTTGTTTTTAACCCAGCATTTTTTAGAGTGTAATGTGTGTACACCAACTTGGATGGGTCAAATGCAGAGGACAAATTCTGAGTATGGTTTACTTGGCCTTCACATGTCACTTTCACTTTTTTTTCCCCTCACTATTGCATTGCAATAGTCTCAAGTATTATTATCCTACTGTAGTTTGCCCACAGGATGCATCATGCCAACCCCACTGTCATGCTAGTTCCACACCTCTCTGAGAAACTTAAACAGTGCTGCCCACTACAGTGTGCTCATGGGAAATTGGGAACGCAGGTTGAAATTTGATGTGTCATGTCCCGATACCATTCCCACTTTCTCTCCCTCCCTCTTCTTTCTTTTTTCAAATACATGATTTTCTATGATCACCTTGATCATGGAAATATAGTTTCCTTGATCAAAGTATAGTTGACACGAAAATAAAAACCCTGTCATCATTTACACACCCTCATATCTTTACTTTTCGAAAAACAAATGATATTTCTATTGAAATTTTTAACGATTTCTATCGTTTGTTTGGAAGTCCATTCCACCAAAACTGTAAAGCTTCAAAATATTTATAAAGACATAGAAAAAGTAATCTATATGAATTGAGCGGTTCAATCTAAAGAGACATAATTGCTCATACAGTATGATAAACAGATTTAATTTAGGCTGTTATTCACATCAAATATGGTCAACGGCAGCTCAGTTGTAATTGTTTGATGCATGAGAACAAACCTCTTGGTTCTTATGTATCAAGTAAGCATGTTTGAGCTTTTGTTTACCATATTTAATAGGCATTATGCATGGCAGCCTCCAGTTTACTATGTCTGTAACATTCCAGGCCCTATGATAAGGGAGCCACGAAGACCTAAGACTTGCCACTAAGGTCTTGAATAGTATAGCCTATTGAGCCATGGAGAATGATCAACCCTCCAAAAGATCAAAGCCCCCTCCCACATTTTCTCTCGGGCCCTGTGAATATTAGCGATAGCCCTGGTTCTATCCAACGCCATATTTTGCGAATATCTACTCCTAGACCTGTAGGTAGTCATGAATATATCATTGCCTTAAAGGGAGTCAGAAAATCTTGTTCTCTAGCAGCACCTTTGTTGTGCACAGTAGGTCAGGTAATATCAGTTTGCACTCTGTATATTTAAGCCTGGAGTCTTTGAAATGTTTGAAGCACATCTGGAGCTGTAATTCAGCTGCTGTCAGTTCGTAATGTGAACCATGACACTCCAAACCTCCTCGGCAGACCCAGCTCTTGCACCATAGCAATGGCCTCCTCTGAAGATTCTTTAAAACATCAATGCTTAACATTCCATACAAAATTATGATAATGTGTTTATGAAATATAGTTTGGCCTAGTACACTATATTACCATGATTTACTGCTTCTCAACTAAAAAAATGCTTTTAGCAATGAATAACAGTGAGTAAACAAGTGTTGATTAAGAGTTGAGATAAAATATTCCTATAAAGTTTTGAATTGAAGACGAATGCGGTTTTCATGGCAATTTGGAATTATTTTAGTTACTACTCAGAAGTTCTACTCTAAGGGCCGGTTAAAAACAGAAGACACAGGTCAGTGGAATGGAAAAAAAGGCAAGGTCTAGAGTGTTTTTTAAAATTTGAACTTCTTTTAACTTGAGCGCTGTATTTTTAGAATGCCGTGTCATGAACCAGATTCTACAAATAAAAGGGAGTGCAACGGTTAAAGACGTCCATCTAGCGTGTGTTTTCATTGAAAAACTATGGAAAAGTAGTGCAGTAGAATAGAAAACACATTGTGTGAACGGCCCCTAAGGCTGTGTGTCTACCAAAGTGTTTTTTCCCTCCTTGTTTTCAATGGGAGCGCCATCTATTTAAAAATGGCAGCAGTGTTTATTTCATGCTGAGCGCTGCGTGCTTGGCATTTTTTCTTGGGTGCCGAGTTAAAAAAAATTCAACTTTGGGTAAAACGCTTTGCTCATCACTGTCACTTTTTACCCAACCTTCCAATCACAGAGGAGGAGGGGTAGGAAAAAAGAGTTTTCAGGAGAGCGTCTGACATTTTCAGCTGGTTGAAAGCACTTTGGTAGACACACGGCCTAATGCCTGAGATACACTACACGACTTTTAAAAACTCAACAGAATTTAAAACACTAGGCATCATACACTTGCTGACTTTGTAAATGTTAACAGAATGACTTATAATCACACTCTAACAGACTTTCAAGTTGTTCTGAACGCAACAAACTAGCACATGAACATGTGCCTCGTTGCTTTGAGACACATGACAGATGAAAACAATAATGTGTTTTTTTTTAAATCAGCTCAAAACGTGTTTGATATCCTCCAACTGGATGGATTCATAAAGCTAAAAATTCTGTGGCAAAATCTGTCAACTCCAACTGCCCAATATCTGGAGACTAGCTAGCTAATCAACTAGCGTTGATTCCTCCAGGCTGTAAATTGTGGCAATAGTCTAGGCAAGAGTTGTGTAGTGCATTCCAGCCTTAAGTTGTTTACGTTTCAGAAATTATTTGTTTCTACGGCAAAGCTCATAAATGCCAAAATGATTCTTAGTGTACTTTATTGGTAATGACAGCAAAATTCACATCTATTCAATTGTATAATCAAAGAAAGTGCAACAAGAACAGTGTCTAAGTGGCTCAACAGAAATTTGTGTAGAGGTTGCTACCGTTAGCAACCATTTTGTTTTTTTCATGATGTCACAGTCAAATGGGAGCTTATAATTCTGAGCTGTAATTACGTCTTTGAAAAAGATATGTAAGAACAAGTTGGAAACTAAAATGATGGTAATTCTGACATGGCACACTAAAATGCACCATAATATTTAGCTAGCAAGATTAAGTTTAATGACAATAGTGCCAGACACTCTTACACATTCATGTCTTGTGCTCTGCCATTATTCAAAAGATAATTTTTTTAAATTATAACAAAACATTGCAGTTGAAACAGATTATCGTGTATATATGAACACGATGTATTGTAAATTCACTTCACTTTAGCCTATAAACGTTTATTGCAAGCATATTGCTGACTCATGAACTGATTGAAAAAATCTAGTTGGACAAACATCCCAACACATGAGTGGCTAGTGCTGCAGGAGTAAAAAAGTATCTTGCAAATACTTTACAAAATCAGAGTTACCTTTTTCCATTTGCCAGACCTGTAGTTTTTCTTTCCTATTAAAACTATTATATAAAATGCATTAGAAGTCAAGACCATTTGCTCTCTAGAATGAGTAATTGCTTAATTGTTTCTTACTCATTATGTTGAGAGCCTGGCATATTTAACAGATGAGACACAATTCTCTGTGTCTGTATCATGATTGAATGCCAGTGTCAGACTTTGGCCTCAGGGCACATGAAGCACTCTCTCTGAAAAAGCTCTCAGTAAATAGAATACTTGTCCTCTCTGTTCTCCCCTCCCCCACCTGCACCTCTCTCTTTCCTTCTATCGCTTTATCCCTCTCACTTTCTGAATGTTTCATCTTCTGTTGTGCTCTGGTCATGGACTACTTCTTTTTTTAAAGTTTTAAACAAAATTTTTTTGTTCTTGTGTGATGTTCTCTCCAATTTATTAATTTATTTACCTTGGAATTGTGGGCTTGTTTGTCCTGTGGATAAATAAATTTAATAGGGCAGAACCATCTCAAAAACTGAGGCGTATCCTTGTTGTGCGATTGGTTACATTCCCCTAGGGAGTGATTGATGGAGACATATTACATTACCCACAATCACACACTACCAGACTTTCAAGTTTTTCTGAACTCAACAAACTCGCACAGGAACATGTGCCTCGTTGCTTTGAGACACAAGACAGATGAAAACAATATGTGTTCTAAAATCAGCTCAAAATGTGTTTGATATTCTGCAACTGGATGGATTCGTAAAGCTAAAAAATCTGTGCCCAGCATACACTACACAATTTTCTGCAAAATCTGTCAACTCCAACTGCCCAATATCTGGAGACTGGCTAGCTAGCTAATCAACTAGCGTCTATTCCTCCAGACTCTAAACTGTAGCAAAAATCGAGGAAATAGTTGTATGCATTCCAGCCTTAAGTTGTTTACTTTTATAATTTTTTTGTGTCTACCCAAATCAGTTGGGGTTGTCAGAATGGAATGATGCTGTTTAGGAGCTGACTGTGATCCAATTTCCTGAAATGTGTAGGTCAATTACATGGGATGATGGTTCAATATAGCTTTTAATGAAATGAGGGGGTTTTGTGTGCTGTAATTTTGGGAAATATTACAACTACAGAGTATGTATCAACCCGATCTTATGAGAAAATTTAACTATCTACAATTTGGCAATTCCGTATAAATTTGTATGATTCGATTTCTTCAAAAATGTATGATTTTTAGAAAAAAGTAAGCATGAAGGTCCGCACCTGAACAGAACCCTCAGTGAAGCGTAATCATATTGTATGAAAATGTATGATTGAGATTGCATGAATTTACTACCAATTCGCCAAAAACGTACAATAGTTATGAATTGCCATGACAGTGTGTGTGTGTGTGTGTGTGTGTTTAAATTTTAATGAATGTTTGTCAGTAATATCTTTTGTTGTTTTTCTTTTTTATACATCATGTTAAAAGACACTAGAACCTTCTTTGTTTTTGTAGTGTTGTTGGATGTGTAATGTGTAATGTAGCGATTTTCAGTCTGTGCATTTCATTAGATTTAATGTAATCAGAAGCATTTACATCAGATACAGCAATCTGTATGCTCTTGAGAGTGGAATGAATAGCAGGTATTCAGTGGCTATTTTTGCCCAACACAGAAAAGTTTGTGTTGCCCTTTCAGAAAAACAGTGCTGTCTCTGTCTGTTTGGAAAATGTGACTCTAAAGCTATTCTCTTTTTGTGATACAGACAGAGTCTTGGTCTATACGGTTGTTCACTCTTAGGCACAGAAGGAATTAGAAGTGATTGATATAATTATCAGTAGATCTAGGCATGAAATACATTTCTGAAAATGAGGGGAATTCCCACCCTTAAATGCCTCATATGGGGGGCGTTATTCTGTTCTTTTACGCAAAACCCACAATTCCACATTAAACTAGAAATTAGGCATTTAAGCAAACACCTTTATTCAGTTAACCAACAACAAAAAATATGCATTTGTTTATCTGATTGCTGAAATAATAAATGAAATGACTGTTCACACACTTGAAAGTGTGCACATAGACTGTACTTCCCAAATGAAACTGAGATATGATCACAAACCTAATTTTTGTCTTTAAATTTTGTCCTTAAGGAACATCTTTGTATATTATTTACCCCTAATATGTTCATTGTTGTACCCTAAGGGTACATATTACTACTCCAAGGTCAAACAGTGTATGCATCTGTAAAAGGTTAAACAGTGTATGCATCTGTAAAGTTCTAGGACATTGCCAACTTTTACTCTTCCTTCAGGATTGTGGGAAATTTAGGCTTTACTTCAGTCAGACCCTTTTTGTCTATGCCCACAAAGAGAACTTGTGTAGCTAAAATCTGTGAAGTGTTGGGATGAATGTTATCACTGAACCAGTCAATCCAAAAGAAAAGAAAAGAGCCTTTCACTCTCATAAATGAAGTGAAACCAGATATACACCCTTTGATTAGTGGATATCTTAGGCTTTCTGTGGCCTACATTTCTTTTATTCAGAAGAGAAAAGATATTCTCTTGAGTTTTTCAGTTGAAAGAATAGAATGAGTGCACAGTATTGTATTTTCAGTGTGGGCTGTTGAATCTGCATTGTTTCTACTGAGGATCCTACTGAAAACACATGTGTGGGGAAGTAAAGGATAATGATGCCATGAAGCCATTTACTTGTTCAAAATCACTTTAACAAGCACTATCATCATGTAATAAACAAATATCTATTTACAAATATTGAGTCATTTGAAAAGAGTGTAACACAGATTTACAATTTATTAGGACTATTATGATCACCATTTTTACCACATTGTTCCTCATGTTTCCACAAAAAACTGTTTACTTCTTGACAAGCATATTAAAAACCCTATTTACACATGATGCTCATGCCAAGTATGCCATCAGCTTTGGTTACAGAGTCTCTTTTGTGTAATTTGGAGCTGCATTAGCATAAGAAGAGGAATGAAAGAACATATATTTTTAATGTTTTATATTCACAATATTGCAAATCCATGAGTAAATTTCTGTTTGTTGGTTTACAGGTTGCTGGTTGGTGCACCAAGAGCTAAAGCATTGTCCAAGCAGAAGTCACAAATTACGGGAGGCATGTACAACTGTGACATAACTTCTACCAGTCAGTCATGCCAACGAGTAATGTTTGACAATGAAGGTAATCTCAAACACATGAAAACATGATACATTATAATGAGTAACTGTATGTGTTAAGTGAGGTATTTTTATTGTGCATGTAGAAAACCTGGACTCCGAAAATAAGCAAAACCAGTGGATGGGAGTTACTGTACAGAGCCAGGGACCTGGAGGAAAGATATTGGTAAGTGTGTGTGTGTGTGTGTGTGTGTGTGCTTAAATTAGGGATGCACAGATATTAAGAATATTAATTTTGAGATTTGCTAAAGAGGACATTGCTAAATATAAAAATAGAGGAAATGAGCAAACCGATAACCGATATGGTACTGATATATCGTGCATCCCATAGTTTTAATCCAAGTTACTGTACAATAGCTAGGTGTCATGTCTGTATGTCCCTTAAAGAGATTTCCAAAAGGAAAAATCTGTCATCATCTATTCATTCTCATGTCACTAAAAGCTGATTTTACAGCAATTATGGTCCAAAATGTTGTGTTTATCACAATAGGGCTTCTTCAGCTTTGTGTGAGGAACAAGCCGAAATATACAGTAAGTTTACTGTAAATCAAGGATTCCACCCCATAGCTTTTAAAATCATATTCAAATCTTTTTACATGTTCAAATCAACAACTAGATAAGTGTGTACAGTTTGTCCTTCTATAATCAAGTGCGTTCCAGTTTAACCAAAATTTCTCCTTTAAAAGACTTGAATAAGGTGCACTACTTGTATGGACTTTTAAATAAATGAATACTTTTATCCTTCTAGGATGAATTAAATTTATCAAAAGTGGCAGTAAAGACATTTATAATGTTACAAAAGATTTTTATTTAAAATAAATGATGTTTTTTAAACTTTAATAATAGAGTTATTTTAAATTGTAATAATATTTCACAATATTACTGTTTTTACAGAGTTTTCAATCAAATAAATGGAGCCATAAGAAACTTTTAAACTTTAAAAAACATTAAAAATTAAAGCTGCAAGCAGCGATGAAAGAGCCCTCGCACCCGGGCTCACCGCCACCCGGTGGCCTTTGGAAAACAGTGAATAGTGGGGGGCATGCATGTAATCAAGTAAATACAGGAGAATTATGGCAAAGTAATTTCAAAATGCCACATTTCCTGCTGCCAAAAGGTGCTGCTTTGACTGTAACTGAATATTGCCATGTAGATGTCTGACCTGTTTTGTGGCGTTAATCGCGTACATTAGCACTTAGCCAAGTGTTGCATGATTTAACGTGTTTCTAGTATGTTTGGTACTTCGTGGCATATTGAAATGTGTTTCTGGAATTTAATTACAGTGTAAAGCATGTAATTTCCTGTTGCCAGCAGGTGGCGCTATGACTAACTCAATATTGGCATATACAGGTCCTTCTCAAAAAATTAGCATATTGTGATAAAGTTCATTATTTTCCATAATGTAATGATAAAAATTAAACTTTCATATATTTTAGATTCATTGCACACCAACTGAAATATTTCAGGTCTTTTATTGTTTTAATACTGATGATTTTGGCATACAGCTCATGAAAACCCAAAATTCCTATCTCAAAAAATTAGCATATCATGAAAAGGTTCTCTAAACGAGCTATTAACCTAATCATCTGAATCAACTAATTAACTCTAAACACCTGCAAAAGATTCCTGAGGCTTTTAAAAACTCCCAGCCTGGTTCATTACTCAAAACCGCAATCATGGGTAAGACTGCCGACCTGACTGCTGTCCAGAAGGCCATCATTGACACCCTCAAGCGAGAGGGTAAGACACAGAAAGAAATTTCTGAACGAATAGGCTGTTCCCAGAGTGCTGTATCAAGGCACCTCAGTGGGAAGTCTGTGGGAAGGAAAAAGTGTGGCAAAAAACGCTGCACAACGAGAAGAGGTGACCGGACCCTGAGGAAGATTGTGGAGAAGGACCGATTCCAGACCTTGGGGGACCTGCGGAAGCAGTGGACTGAGTCTGGAGTAGAAACATCCAGAGCCACCGTGCACAGGCGTGTGCAGGAAATGGGCTACAGGTGCCGCATTCCCCAGGTCAAGCCACTTTTGAACCAGAAACAGCGGCAGAAGCGCCTGACCTGGGCTACAGAGAAGCAGCACTGGACTGTTGCTCAGTGGTCCAAAGTCATTCGGAAATCAAGGTGCCAGAGTCTGGAGGAAGACTGGGGAGAAGGAAATGCCAAAATGCCTGAAGTCCAGTGTCAAGTTCCCACAGTCAGTGATGGTCTGGGGTGCCATGTCAGCTGCTGGTGTTGGTCCACTGTGTTTTATCAAGGGCAGGGTCAATGCAGCTAGCTATCAGGAGATTTTGGAGCACTTCATGCTTCCATCTGCTGAAAAGCTTTATGGAGATGAAGATTTCGTTTTTCAGCACGACCTGGCACCTGCTCACAGTGCCAAAACCACTGGTAAATGGTTTACTGACCATGGTATTACTGTGCTCAATTGGCCTGCCAACTCTCCTGACCTGAACCCCATAGAGAATCTGTGGGATATAGTGAAGAGAAAGTTGAGAGACGCAAGACCCAACACTCTGGATGCTTAAGGCCGCTATCGAAGCATCCTGGGCCTCCATAACACCTCAGCAGTGCCACAGGCTGATTGCCTCCATGCCACGCCGCATTGAAGCAGTCATTTCTGCAAAAGGATTCCCGACCAAGTATTGAGTGCATAACTGAACATAATTATTTGAAGGTTGACTTTTTTTGTATTAAAAACACTTTTCTTTTATTGGTCGGATGAAATATGCTAATTTTTTGAGATAGGAATTTTTGTTGGTGTGCAATGAATCTAAAATATATGAAAGTTAAATTTTTATCATTACATTATGGAAAATAATGAACTTTATCACAATATGCAAATTTTTTGAGAAGGACCTGTAGATGTCTTTAGGCCAGGACTCTTATCACACATGTGAAGTTTGGGGCAGATCAGACACTGTATGCCTGAGTTACAACAGCTTCCTCTTTCATGGCAAACCATCAGACTTTGTCAGGCTGCCACAGACACGCTTTAGTGAAAACTCAAGATCTTTGCAATTTAACATCCCTAAGGCCTTAAGATTAGACTGACAACATATGATGTGGTTCTGGTTAAATCTCTATGAGTTAATCACAGTGTAAAACATATAATTTCCTGTTGCCCGCAGGTGGCGCTATGACTATAACTGAATAATGCCATGTAGATGTCTTTGCGTCAGGACTCTAAAAACGTCGCAAAGGCCTTTAGATTAGACTGACCAAATATGATGTTGATCTGATTAAAGCTCTAGGAGGAGTTTGTTAAAGTACAACGTCTGGAAATGGCAAAAACGGCAAAAAACTTTGCAGAGAATATCTCACTTCCTGTTGGGTTTTCAGATTTTGCACCCAGGGACTTTTTTGTAGGTATTGGGCTGTTACACGTCTACCGAATTTCATACTTGTCCTGAAGCGTGAAGGGCGCTTAATTGAAATTTAGATTGAGCCATTTTGCCACACCTAATTCTGAAACCCATATCAGGCGTAAATATTCACCACTTCTGACACGTGTGCAAAGTTTCATGAGTTATCGAACATGTTTAGGCCATCAAAAATGCGATTCATTTCGGAGAAGAATAATTGACTGAGAAATTACAATAGGGTCCTCACACCTTCGGTGCTCATGCTCGGGCCCTAAAAATCTTACCGACACCTAACCCGATGAACAGGTGTTTTTTGGCTGAAATATCTTTTTGTAACAGTGCAAAGAAATGTTTTTATGTATTATTTACAGTAGTTTTATTTCACTGATTTAAAATGAATTCACACTGTTTCTCTCCAGGTCTGTGCGCATCGCTACCAGCGGCGCTTATTTGTGAACACAGTTCAGGAGCTGCGTGACGTGACAGGTCGTTGCTACGTACTAAGTCAGGATCTGACGATTAATGATGCCTCAGATGAAGACGGAGGGGACTGGATGTTCTGTAATGGAAGAAACAGAGGACATGAGCGGTTTGGTTCATGCCAGCAGGGTCTGTCTGCCACATTCACAAAGGACTATCACTATCTGGTGTTTGGAGCACCGGGTGCTTACAACTGGAAAGGTATTGGAGGAGAGGATGGATTAAAGTGTATTTGTATGTATTGAAGTGTTGGTGAGATCTTCATGGTAAATAGAATGGTAAATCTTATGATTTTTGGCATATTCAATGTTCAGTGAAAATCCAGTTCCAAATAATTTGATAAGAAATATCAACGGCCAATGTCAAACAAAACCCATAATTCCCCACATCACTAAATTTTTGCACCATCATGACGTTAGTACATCAGATTTTATTTGTCGGTTCATTGCATCTGACATATTGTATTTTATCCCCTGCTTTTTAAACTTTGCTCCATCTCTTCACTCATTTACTTTCTCCATCCTCAACCCTTCACCCTTTTCCTTTCCTTGTTCACTCACTCCTCCAATGGATGGATGTCAGGAGTGGTGCGGATGGAACAGAAGAACAGCTCTCTGTGGGACGAAAATATTTTTGACGATGGCCCATATGAGGTTGGAGACGAAAACCGACTTGATCCAGACCTGGTGCCTGTCCCTGCTAACAGTTATTTAGGTGAGTCCATCATCACATAACATTACATTCATCATCCATATCACCCGATCCTTGGTCCATCATGTGACTCGCTAAAGAACTCTGGTGCGATTAAGATAAACTTTTCAGCACAATTTAACCTTAACTGGGTGTCTGTAGGATGCAAGGCATGGATATGTATTGCCTTGTGTTTGCTGTTACTCCTTGTTGCATCTATTTGGTTGTTCTACTTTGTGCTTTATTCGGTACAAATCTTGTTTGTGGAACTGTAGGTGTGTTGTTCATGACTAGCATATCCAGTAATCATCCTGATCAGTTTGTGTATCAGTCACGTCCCCTTCAGGTGGCCAAGGAGAACGTTTATGATGTGGCATCCAATAGCTATTTAGGTTTGTGGAATTTCCTGGACGCCAACTTTATCAGTTATTTGCGTTCGTCCTGGTCATTATACATTCCATACATCGTGTCCTTTTTGTGAACAAATGTGAATGTGTTTGCTACATTACTGTATGTTTGAGGCTGTTTTTTGTTGTTGGTTTCTTGTTTACATCCACATCGCATGGGTAAAATTATGGCGTGTTCAAGTCAATCAGAACCATGCAAGTTTGAATTCATGTTGTTCGTGGGTTATCATTGCATACTCCATAATCACTGAAATAATTTCAGTATTCTTTTGGTTAACAAATCTTTAGCAAATTTTCTGATTGGTTGTATCTGTGACAGGTTTTTCTCTGGACTCTGGAAAAATGCTGACCAAGAGAGGTCAGTTGACTATAGTTGCTGGGGCTCCAAGAGCCAATCACAGTGGGGCAGTTGTGCTTTTAAAGAAAGAAGAAGAGAAATCTTCCATGTTGACAGCTGAGTACATACTAGAGGGTACCGGACTTGCCTCTTCCTTTGGTTATGACCTTGCAGTGCTTGACATCAATGGAGATGGGTAAGATCCAAAGAACATCATTATATTATATTATATTATATTATATTAGCTTTTTAAAATAGTCTCATTAAGCATGGTTTGCATATGTTTGTGTGGAATTAGTGTTACTTTGGATGGCTTTCCTGTAGCTCAGTGGTTAGAGCATGGCACTAGCAATGCCAAGGTCATGGGTTCGATCCCAGGGATTGCACATACTCAAGATACAAATGTATGGGTTCGATCCCAGGGATTGCACATACTCAAGATACAAATGTATAGTATAATGCAATGTAAGTTGCTTTGGATAAAAGCGTCTGCCAAATGCGTAAATGTAAATGTAAATGTACTTTAGTTTAGTGATTT